>APFE030664214.1:193267-212965 GCA_000404065.3 Pinus taeda
AATGTCCATATTAAAATATTATTCTATTAGTAATATATTTTTAAACACATATTGATGTTATTTCACCTTGTATAGTGAAATCCCTAAAAGGGGTGACGAGCATAGAGCAGAAGGGTGTAAGGAGGAGGGCGGCTAGTGTGTCATCATCCCACTTAGCCAATAGGTAGGAGGTTGTCACAACACACCCCATGTAATTGTTATCATAATTCCATTCAATATGTCAAGACAAAAAAGGAAAGGGGTGCGGAGTGATTGGGAAAGGGTGAGCTATGTGCCCTCATTGCACTTGGCTAATGTTGAGAATTCAATAGGGCAATGAATATGTTAATTTTCTTTAACTTGATAACTGTTTTTGTTACGTTTTTCCTTATTATTGTAGTGTGAGGAACATAAACAAGCTAAAGAAACAATAAGAATAGTGACATAGTATACAGGCTAAAAGTCAGGGCCAAAACACCTCCTCTTAAGGGGAAAACCCTTAAATCTTTTCTCTTCTTGTTGATCCTTCAATTGATGAATACCATGACCTAATGACTCAGACAAATACCTTCCAAGATCAAGATCAACTTGGTCTCCTATTGTAATAACTTTGACCTCCTACTGCAAATCCTAAATTCTATCTTCCAGCAATTGTTGCAACTGTTGTTGATCCTCTAGACGACTTTGATCTTCTTTGTGTGGCCTTCTCTTCCATTCGCTTGCCTTTCTTTGTGACTTAGGGCTAGTGAGACACCCTAAGTGACCTTCGCTTCATTTCCTTTTTCTCTTTCCTCCAAGAATGAACCAAAGACAACACCAACGCAGAAACCCTATCTTTGAATTTCATGTGGGAGAGAGAGAGAACTAGCCCAAGCACTTCGACTTCCGTTGACTTCTTCTTCACCCTTCTTCTTCGATATTTCTTAGTTCTCTTCTTCTCATATAATGAGTGTGAGTGAGTGTGTCTTATGGAGGACGAGTTCCTCTCTATACATAGGTTTCTTCAAGGGTAGACATGGCTTTCCATGTAGGACGACTTGATCTTGGAGGTATGTCATACTGAAGGGCATCATGAGTGACATAGTCAATTTGGTGCTTGTCAAAAAATTATTTTGTGATCACTCGAAGATTGTTTGGCACAACCTCATCCACCCATATATAAATATTAGAGAAAAAAAACTTTACTTAATTAGGTATCAAGGATGTAGCAAAATAACATCAATAGTTCATCGCCTCTATGTAATCAAATAAAATAAACTAACATAACAACTTCATTAATTTTTTAAACATGAAATCAATGTCGATGCCACTGTCATCCACAAAGCACATAATACAAGTTTCACAAGCACAAACCATGATACACCATTAGTTAAAAAAAATTTATTCACTTATTTATATTCAACATTTGAAACACTACAATGAAAAACTACTAAACAAATTACTCAATGTCAATGTTACAAAGTCCATTATAGTAAAAGTCCAATCCAACAATAACATTAAATAAATTAGAAACCATATAGATTTCAACAGTCTAGATAATTCTAAAACATTTTCATCCTAGGAGAGGGAAAATTAGGTTTGAATCTAGAGGGGGCTGCCTTTTGGATGGGCACCATGCTCAAGGCCGATATGAAATGCTTCTCCATCTATCATTGTCACTTTAAGAAATCCCTGCCTAACATAACCAACTACGTTTCCATTGAATACCTAAAGAATTTGTCACAAGGGAAAAGAAACTGAAAATTGATGTTCAACTCATTTGAAAATGGTTTCTTAATTTTCCTTTTTACTAGTATAGGATCACTAGGTGTTAATTTGTGAGGTGATAATCGCTCAATTAAAGACAAATCTAATATTTATATTGAAAATTCCATTCCTTATATTTCATCATATTTTCATCACAATTGATTCTAGATAACTATATCAAAAGAGTGCCACAAAAAATGCCACAAAATTTTACCCTAAAAATATTCCACAAGCTAATGGGCCTAATCTTGACAAAACCCTACTAAATGTCTTCATTTTTAAATATGTTTTTGTTTATGGTTAATATTTGCAACAAACATTTCTTGGCTATTTGATGCACCACATTACTCTGAAGGGCATGATTAAGGTATAGATGAAGGAGGTGGACGAATCTCATGTTTAGGTCATATAAGAATATTATTGCATGGTAGGTTAGGTAGTATAGAATACTTTTCTCAATTTCCTTCTCTACTCAAATTTCTAGTCAATGTGAGATATGTTGGGAATATCTCAGTAAAGGAAACAAAAAATATAGATGTATATTCCTTACCATCAATTGATGAAAATTTGTAATGCCCCTTCTCAAATATTATTTTTAAGGTTTTAGCAACAATAAAATTCAATGTGAGTAATAAGGTTACCTTGAAAAAGGATGGGATGGTTCATAAACATGTATCCTAATTCTTGTCCTCTATTGGAGCATCACTTGGACTCTTGTCCGCATAAAAAAAGTTCTCTTATTTTCATATCTTCCATCACTACTACTAGTAAAAAAGTTGATGGTCCCTCTTCCAAGCCTCCTCCTTGGTTAGATTCTAAAGAGCTAAAAAATAACCCTCATTGGGTCTCACTTAAGTATAAAAAAGGACTAGTGTCTCCGAATCACATCCCATGTCGTATAGAGTATTATATTATCCCCAAACTCTTCCCATGTCTCATAAAGGTCTAGTTTCCACTGCCCCCCATCTTTAGTACAATGATGCAAGAAAAATATAGACTCAATTATCCGCCTTCCAAAAGAGAGGCATACACTAAGGGTAGCATTGGCATTGAAAATTTGGAAATGGATCCAATGCTCTAACTCTCTACAAATAAGTCTTTAGAACACCTTCAAAACTACAAGAAACATGCTCTGATATGTGGATGTAATGGTTATTAGCTAAATGAAAAACTACTATAAAGAGTCCCCTAAACTAAAAAGGTCTATGAAGTTTTATACAACAGGTTTCCTCTCAATTATTTTGAAAACCTCAAATACAAGAAGTGGATTCTAAGGAGAAAAGCTAAGTTTTGGAAGAGAGATTGACTCTTGCTGAAGCTATGATTCCCTAAGTTTTACCCAAAAACCAAGTCTATCACCAACACTTTGGTTTGAGTAAGACTCTTGAACTTTGTCATTTACTTGTGGGATGGCATAAGCCTTTCAAGAAATGGTAACACCCTTAACATATATTTAATCTTAGATAGTAGAAACAAGGAAGGCAGTGAATTTCATTTTTGTTAGACTTTGACATCATGAGTTGAGCTTGATTTAAACAAGTGTTTACTAAGAAAAATCATCTTACACCTAGATGGAACCCAGTCGATTCAACTAGATTATGAAAACATCAATAAAATGTAGGAAGATTCCATGACATAGGACCTTTTATGAAAAAATACCCCTAAATGATCCCTAAACAAGGAAAGAATACTCCTTCTATTCCCCAAAATGTATATCAAGAAAATTTTGGACAATTTAAAGAAATAAAAAGTTGAATTTCTTAGGGAACTAGAGCAATAATGAAAATGAAGTTGCTATATAAATATAATTTCCCCTGGGCACATAATCATCCAAGATAAGTCAAAGATTTACCTTGTATAAGTGAAAGAAAACCAAAAACATGTGTCATCTTTGGAATCCTTGATACAGAGTTTTCCAAATTATTGTACAAATGTAAGGATTCCCATTATTTTAAAGAAGATAGAGTTGAGAGTCCTAAAGTTTCTCCACATTTGAAAAATCTTTCCTAATGTACCCTTCTATCAAAATCTTAGAAAGACCAAGCCCAATAGATATATTCTTAATTGTTATTTTCCCTATCTCAGTTTCTGTTATGTTCCTGAATGGATAACAACCAATAAATAATGTTCATGTTTACTGTCATGGTGAAATCTACTAGCTGAAGAAAAAACATCGAAGAGAAACTTATGGTTTTCCCCAATGAATAAAGAAATTTAAAATCTGATCACAGACAATTAAATATTCAAAATGTTTGAAATATGAAATACAAATATGAATTTTGTTAAAAAATCTAGAATATTTGACAACAAAAAAGGAATACTTTGGCATTAAAAGGTTTTCAAGAATACATAAGATAACAAGAAATAAATTATGCTTGGAGAGAAGTTGTGGGCAACAAATCGGGCCTAAGAGAAACAATATAAATGGAGTCTCCAATATAAATAAATGGATTCTTCAATATAAATGTTACCTTGGCTAAAAAATGTATTTCTTACAGGCTACCTACCACATCCATTTTCCAAAACATGATTTACTATAGTGTTTACCATCCTATTTAATGTGTTCCTGTCCATTTTTTCCCATTTCTGTTTTGTATATGGGATAAATTATTTTAAAGTTAAGCATTTCTCTATTACATTTATGATTTTGACCTTAATGTACCTAGGGTTTCTAGGCTTAATCCTAGCATGAAGTACGTAATACATCCTAAACACTAGCCACCCCTTCTAACTCTTGAGATGGTATATAATTCCCTAATCTATTTTGGACACTTTTTTAGCTAGGAATGATAGCATGGTCTTTAGAAATTATTAAAAATCGCGGCCTATAGGCATGGTTAAGGAAGTTCCTTTTTTCCATTTTGTAAAATATAACAGGTACATTTTCTACAAAAATTAAATACAATGAAATTCAAGTTAGTCCATAGCTCAAGAAAATTTCAAAGCATTAAATCTAATTTAAAGTAAAGAATTAGGCAAAAAGATTTCAAATTTCAAGATGTTGCAATTATCAGGGTAAAACTTTGTTGTGGAATCGTCTCTAAAAAATTACCTAGTATCTCACACATACTTAATTTCCTATGAAAGAAGCATATGATCTTTCACATGCTACCCAAATCACCAACTCTGAAATCCCTATTATGAATAGAGAATAAATACTTTTGGTGCCCCAACGTCTACATTTGAATAAAGAAATAAGAGGAAGGATATTTTCACATCAAGATAAGGACTTGCACCTCAAAATAGTCATTGCTTCTCCCTCTAGAGAAATCCAAGGACATAAATAGTTGAGGGAATATTACATTGATCAAGGGAAAGAAAAAAGGAAAAGTGGATGATATTTCTACAACATGCCACGGTATCTATGAAATATGCCTGAAATTTTGAATTTCTAAGATTATTCATAATATTTCATCCAGTTAATCTCTCCACACAAGAGATAGTCCCATATATTGATAAGACCCAAGTTTGCTAAATTTCAAATTCTCTATGTCTCATTTGTCTTACAACTACAACCAATACTTGTCTGTTGTGTACGAAAAATATTCACAAGCCTTTATAGAACCCGTGCATACATATTTTATTGACGGAGATTTGGTTATGAAAATATTCTATATGGATTCCTTAAATTTTTGCAAGGCTTCTTCTAAGCATTTAATAATTACCAATGCTTGCATCAAGCAAAGAAATGTATTCTTAAATAGAGAAAAAGAGGTATTCTAGTGTCTATTTTGAATTGCAAAGAAGAAATATAGTTCAAAAAAGTTATCCAAACCAACACAAAGGTACATGTGAGAAATAAGGGATAAGCTATGAGATTGGAAAAAGGGATTAGCCGATGGAAGATTAAGATCACAAGATAACTATCAGTAACATATTTTAGTACTTAATGTTATATCAGCATAAATCATCCAAACAAGAAGGCGACATATTTTAGCATTGATGCATCTACCATATGATATGACTCTTAAATAATGACATTGTAATCCTCCATGAAATATATTGATCTATGACCCTATTAAAAAGGGGAAAAAATCTCAATTTAATTTTCTTAACCAACAAGTAACTCTTTAAAATACATCTTTTTGATAGGTTTTCTTCAAATAATAGTATGATATTTTTCTTTCTAGTGGTGTAGTGATTGGGAAATATTATGAATAATATCATGTATAATTGAAAAATTAAACAAAAGAGTTTCATCTTCAAAGATCTCAACAACAACACATGGTCCAATCTCCTCTTCATTATTGAGAAACAAGCTAGGCATCACATCCAACTCAGAACCAACATGTCATGCCTTGGGAAACTAATTTGTACTAGCCACTTACGCAAACTATAATTCATGAACTACAACTAGTCTAGAGTGAATATTGACAAGGCCCCAATATCTTCTTTTGAGTTGACATATTAATCGATTCCTTTATGAATCAATTTTTTGTTTATCAAAAAGCTCTTTCCCAATTAGGACACAAAAATATAGTCACCCTCTCTCCATAATAGGTTTGGTGGTAGAACAATATCCAATTGCTAAAAGGGAACCATATAGAAAAAGAAAGCAAACAACAACACTAGATACATAAATATAGCCCATTGACACTACATTACTATCATTTTTATGTCTACAGTCCCTATTTTGTAGTATCTTGAGCCAAAACTAAAAGAAAGCAATACGGATTTAACTAAATTTTCAAATTTTCATATGTAGAACATCTTCCAAGAATGAGGGAAATACCATGGGAAGCAAGTTCATTGGGCTCAACCTTACAGGATCCATAGCACGCCTTCAAGCACTCATCCAAGAATCTCTATGCTACAAGATTCCGCATTGTCTTTGTACTCTTCAGAGTAGACTGCGAACCCCATGATGTATTCCCATTATCTTGAGAGTATATTTCTTCATCAAATTCGCATCCTATCCTCATTCTATCTAATTATCATTGTCTTCTTGCCCACATTATCTCTAGAGCCTCCCTCTTCTTCCCTCTTCTACTTATGCTAGTGATGGGAATGATGATAATCATGATGTTTCTTATGACCATTTCCTTCCTATCATCTACTGACTTTTCCTCTTAGTGAAAAATGATGATCCCCATGTCATGAATTGGTACCTTGGTGAAGTACCAACTTTTTCTTCAAAGATGTCGGAACTAAAATTTCCTTTTCTATATCCTCACCCCCTCTTCCCTCTATTACTCCTACCCTATCCCACTCCTCTAAACCTCTAGATCCATAATTGGTAATCAAAGTCTATTGAAAATATATTTGCATTTTTTACTGCAAAAATGAGAGAAAATCAATCTCTTCCTTGCCATCCTAGTATGGAAACTCTCTATACTAAAAATTAAGCTTATTAGGGACATAACCCAAGCACTACAATAGTTCATAGGAGAAAAAAGTTGGCAAACACTCAAATAACTTGAGATCACCTCCTCGAATGCCTTGTACGTGAGCTCTATCTTCTATTCAAACCTATGACACCATCTAGAAAGAGGGCATCAAATAGCTTTCCATCCTCACCGTCTCTATCAAAATCTTGGCTAATAGCCATGAAACCTGTATCTCCTCGCTTTCCTCTTCCTTCCTTTGTCTCTTGATCTTACACTTGTCGTAGGTGAAAAAAGACTCCCCCTTCATGCAGCTTGAACAGTGCGTGTGAACCCAAACCCCACATTTTTCACAACTAACCATTTACCATCATCAAATTTTACCTCACAAGCATAATCCAAAATCAATGAGCCATCACCTAGTTGTCAAGGTCGGAGCTTAATGACTTATGTGAGTGCACCTTCCCCTTCATGGCTTCATAGGGAACCCATAATTTTAATGAGACTTTAGTAAATGGAAAAAAAAAATCTTACAAAATTTGTACCTTGGGAGTGCCAATGGTCACTAGTTCTATTTTGTTTGGATCAATTTGACCTATAGAACGTTATTTTGGGCTTCAATCCACGCCTCTTAACACTGCAACAACCAATCTATATTTATTGTTTTCTAACCATGTCTTCTAGTAGAGCTATAGCATCCAACATGAGGAAGAAAAAACAAATGTATGTCAAAGCAATGCTTAAATGATGAATAATATAATTTTCCACATATGCTTTCTAAATAACACATGTATTGTAAACATGTTATGATTTGGTATTTCTCTCATCAAGTTTCTTTAAAATTTGATTAAAACATTATAGGAACATATACAATAGTACATAATGTGTAAAGGATTTTTATATTTTGAAAACATTACATTTAGCTTTTAACAAATCCTATTTATTTATCTAGTTTCTATAAGAGTATCATTGGATTAAAAAGAATAATAGAGTTTATGACCTAGTCAAACACCAGATATTTGGCTAACATATCATCAGATATTTGACGATAATTGTGTTCGTCAGATATTCGACAAAAGTTGGGGCTTTAAAAAAAATATGCAAGTAAAATCTGATAGTACAGACAAATTATGAGAATAAAATGTTAGATTTTCCATCCATATGTACTAGTAGGGGGGTTAAATCAAGAATATTTTACATAATATGGTTACATGCTCTGCCAAGTGAGATACCACCAAGGGACTTCTTCTTCTTCTTCCTAACCATGGTCAATTCGTAACATGTTGGAGTAATATGGGTGAGGTCCTAGATCAAATATTTCAACTACTACTATAACACAAAAAAGTATATCGAATAGCGTTCAAGATAGATATACCAATAACTTATGACTTAGACCCAATATGTCACATTAGTGGGGATGCCTACACTTCGATATTTATCACAATGGGCCAAAGATGTCCCTTGGAATTGAACTTGAGTGGATGAGAGAACATATACTTCTAACCACTTGGAATGCCAACCTAAGACTAAAAGGCTTCCTTTATTAAGAAGAACATGAGGGTGGTATTGGATCCACTTATGTGTGGATGAGTGACAATACCATTTTTAATATAGTCTCCTTGGGTGCAACCACACACTGCACATGAATTGAACCTTGGTTTAAGGTTAAACACTCGTCATTCTCCACCATCATCAGATCCAACCACTTTGGATTTTCTAAAAAGGAGGACATGCTAATCCACTTTGGTTGGCTTATTCCCACACAGATTGCAATAGCATTTAATATGATCTCTCTATATGCAGGTGCAACCACATGTTCAAAAACAACCTCAAAGTGTCCCTAGACTCTAGGCTAAGGCCTCACACAAATCTAACCCCTTTAGGTTAGAGTTGTTACTATTTTAATATAAAGCTAATAAATTATAAAGGAAATAAGTTAATTAGGGGAGATTTTAATTTTAAAATTTTTAATCATTAATCAATAAGAAGTTCAATAATAAAATTATGCTTTAAATTTGTTTTAATTAATGCTAAAATATTTTAAATGATAACACTAATAAATTAAGATTATTCTTTGATTTTAAAAATAAATTATAATAAATTTTGAATTGCTTAATTATTAATAACCCCTATAAATCACTACACTTATAGAAATTGATAATTAATATACTCCAAACACAATAGAAAATGATTTTTTTTTAAAAAACAATACATAAGCTATAGAGTAAATTTTGAAATAAAACCCTATATTCTATAAAATGTTAAACAAATGCATTGTCACACGTAGCAAATACCCATATTATATTATATTTTATATAATATAATATATAAATAAATATATTATTTTATATTAATAATATATATTAAAATATATATATAAAATATATATATATAACTTACTTACTCTAGTAACTTACGTTCTTACAGATCAACTCAAACCTTACGTGCATTCACATCAAATAAGTCATATATATATTGGTATTAGAGCCTGGTAAGAAGTAGAAAGTATGAAAATAATAGAGAGTTAATTCATGCACTATTTTAACATTAAATAATAAAGATTGAAAAAAATTAAAAAAACATTATAAATGAAAATCAAATAATTCCCTTTTCGACTTAAAAAATATATATATTTTTCATATCTATATGTGTAATAACAAAAATGCCTATAATTCATTTAGTTACATAGAAAATTTTGTATTCTTAAAGAGTTATTTTTTGAGCCGCGTGTTTTCTTTATTGGAAATGCATTAAAATTTATCTAAAAAAAATTAATCATACAACTAATTTTTTTTTTATTTAAGGGGATTTATAAAAAAATAAATTAAAAATATAATAAATTCAATATTATAAAATGCTTTTTAATTAAAAAAGAAATAATTAAATTTTTAATTTATTTATAATTTTTTTTATATATAATTTTATATATTTTATAAATTTAAAATATCCAAATGGATAAATTTGATATGAAATTGTTTAATAATGCACCGTGATCGAAATTATAATACATAACGAGATTATATTTTTATAGAATTAAATATAATAATATATTTTAAATAATTATAAAAAAAAAATATAAAATTTTAAATAATATAATTTATATGAATTAGAATTAATATAAATTTATTTTAATCTTAGATTTGTCAGGGACAGGAAGAAATCAAGTGTCATAAGGTGTAAACTCTTTTTAACAGTGGCTTAAAAGAGTTTTGATTCATTTCAAAGCTTGATATATGACTTAAGATGGATCTATTTTAGTGTTGGTTATATATATATATATGTCATGTGCTAACTCTTTGATAGACATGAAAGGAATACCTTCTCTCTCTTATTTTGTGTGATACACCAAGTAAATGGGTTAAATACACCAATATTTTTCTTTCAATTATATATTAGAGTAGATTTGACATTGAAATAGTTTAATTAATAACGAGATTCGAAATATTTATTTATCCTCAAATTGTTCACATTGAAATTTTTTTGTTATTAGTATATGATGGTATCCACACACCGAGTACGTGTGCATTCAGACATTTTAAGGAGTAGAGAGCATAGATTCATGTAATACATTTATTTATTTTTATTTCTTTTTAAATGTCACATGTCAATAACAATTCCTATAAATATAATATGAAATATATTTTTCCATAATCAAACATATATATAATTAATTGATTTTTTTTTGTTAAGCTTGGGAGGACCTTTTTTTAGTTATAAAAAGCAAGTTTACACCACGTAAATGAGATAGGTGGCCTCAACTTGCCCAATGGGAAACCAAGTTTGTTGGCCACCTATCCTCGTTATAAGCCATCCAAAAGCAATATAGTATCAGTTGTTCTAACCAAGCTATATACATATCAATTTCATGAAAAGAGTCTATATGTCTGTCTAACATAAGCATGCATATTTAAAACTAAATGGTACCCACAAGATCCAAAAAAAGCACCCAAGAAACTGCCTATTCTTATTGTTCTTTTGAGGTTGACTCAACTGGTGTCGGGTCCTTGGCAGAGTCACTAGGCATTTCAGCTAGCTCGATGATGCATGGGATGTGCCTTTGGATTTTGTCTAGGTGGATGTCCTATTTTTGCAATTGGAATTGGATTGTCTACAAATATTTTTTATAGTTAGGCATGTCCTGGAGAGTTAGTGCCATCCCCACTGAAATTTTCTCCATTGCCTTCGCCATAAGGCTCTTCATGAGCCAATATAGATAGAGGGTTTGTTTAAACTGTGTGATTTTTCCTCTAGTATTCCTGGGATCTAGAATTACAGCTCGCCAGTTCTCCATCTCCTCCTCCAATTCGCCTTCCTATTTTATTTCCCCCTCCCAATCTCCCAGCAGCGTGTAGATGCCAGCATCTGTTCTCTCCCTGTAGGTTTTTGCTACTTCACTGATGAGGCATTCTACAGGTTTTCTCCCTCGTCGTGGTTCCGAGGCGCTCGGATCAGTTGCTCAAGTCAGCTCCCACCCCCTTTTGACGTGTCCTCTTCCTTTTGCCCATTGAGCCATCTCCGCTCTATCCCCTTCTTGTTCAAAATAAAATTGGATTAGCTCTTTGTGCCTTGTCTCATGCCTCTCTGGCATAATTCGGGTGATCCACCGCTCATGCAGCTAAGCGCAATTGCCTCTGCTCGGGTGTGCCTTCTCATTCCTCTATGTCCTTTCCTGAGTTTTCCAATGAGCTTGTGTCTTCCCATGCTCCTCTGACTAGTAATGTTGTGCAACTCCTCTACCCAGTAAAGTTGTGCCACTCCTCTGGCACTCGCTATGCCATCGCTGATGCATTCTCTTTGCTTCACCACTCGCATTGTACTATAGATTCTCTCAACTACGCATAAGAGGAGCTTCCCATTTCCATACCCGGTCAACACTCATTGCTCTCACAACCAGCCCATCGAGCCAGACCACAGTCACCCCCAGTCAAGGTTGTGCCTTCCCCTGTCCCTCTACCCAGTGCTGCGGCACCACTCCTCTGCCCAGTAAAGCTGCCTCACTCCTCTGCCACTCGCTTGTCATTGCTCCTACCTTACTTCTGCTTCACAATCCACATTGTAATACAAATTTTCTTGACTACGTACAGGAGGATATTCTTATTCCCATACCTGGTCAGCACTCATGGCTCTCATGGCCAGCCCTCCAAGCCAAACCACAGTCACCCCCAGCTTGCGTTGGTCTCCCCGGCCATCCCCCCAATTTCCCTCCCTTGTCACAACTAATTGATATTGAAATATATTACTATATATAATTTATTTTGAAATACTTCACTTAATATGTATATTTAAACATATATCTTCTACTTACTGCAAAATAAGAAATAATTCATATTTAAATATGTAAAATTTTGAATGAAAAATTTAAACAATTATTCTCATAAAAAAACTTAAAAAAAAAAAATTATTATCAATTACTATACATTATATAAAATTGGATGTAAAATTAAAATTATTTAAAAATTAAAATATTGAAATTAATAAAATTGCTCAATGAGTCAAGGAAAATATAGAAAGCATTTTAAAATTTAAGAAAAAAGTGTATTAATCAATTACTTTAACTTCTATTTAAATATGATATGATATATTTATATTATTTAAAATAAAAAAAAATATAATTATTTTTCTAATTATTATTATTTATTAAATAGATTAATAATATATTTTGATATAGATTTTATTTGTTCGCTATAAAGTTATTTTTGACCACCGTCTATCTTTTTCGGACACACTACCATTGAATAATAGTCTTTCTTGGTCACACACAAATACCCAATTTTTTTTGTTTACAATTTATCAAAATGTAATTATTTTTACGTATCTGAATTAGAAAAATAAACTAGTAAAACATAAATTTTGTTCATAGTAAAAAAATATAATTACCACTTTTTTGAAGTGAGGTTCCGCATTTTCTTTGTATAGATTTCCATACTTTTCTATGGCCCAAATAAATTACGTATGCGAAAGGAAATAAGCTCATGGATACGTATTACCTGACATTCAAATTCTGTAACATACGTGCATTACACGTAAATTTATAGTTTCACGAAGTCGCCTCTGTAATACGAATCCTGAGACGGAGACGTTCTATTTGGTAATGATGTGATAAGAAGAAACAGCAGCCGCCTGGCCATTGCTTTGGTCAATGTCGCCATTATTGACTAAAGGTGGAGAAAGGAATCTTGCTTCATGTGTTGTGTATTATTTACTGGGTTATGTATTCAGATGTCGTCTCTATGTTGTGTACGTCTTCTATTACTAGAAATAATATATATTAATTTTATTTCAGTTGGATTATTTAGTAGAGTTATTTATGATAATTTTGTTGTTATTATTAAGAGGAAATTTCACAAGTGTACGTATGAGTTTTATGAAAATTATCTATTTAAGATAAATTATGTTTTGGAAATGAGAATGATGTGAGTAAGAGTGGAACAATCTAAGAAAAATTACTTTTTCTTCTTAAACCTTTGTAGTATGGCAAAGATGGCAGGTTCCCACGGTGTTTTTGGGATAGTCCAACACCTAGTTTCACTATGAGGCTCATGAGAATTAGTTCTAATCTTTGAAATATTCATTATCTTCTTAGTCCTAGTCAAGACAAAGAGATGATTCAGGTTAGAAAGGGTGGGTTTGATCTCATCCTTGTAATACCTTAGATTCATTTCCCCTTCTTGCTCCTTATCATCCCGTAATTATCCTTAAAGTTGGAGGTAATAGTATTTTTCATACTATAATTATTCCCCAAGATGATCTCCTGCTTTATCCCCCAATGGTCGAGCCAAGACTGGGCATGAGGACGAAGGTGGGGGGTTCGAAGCAATTTTGGCAAACCTCTTGGCTTTCATGTTGTGTAACTTCTTGTTGTACATCAATTACCTAAACATAGCCATGCTTTAAATGGGGGAAAGGTTAGCTTCCATCATGTGCATAGGATAGGGAATGTTTCTTTTAATATTGAGGTTGCAGGCTATAAGTTTCTTTTGAATCATCGTGATCTTCCTCCATGACTCTCTAAATATACTGTAACTACAAACCTCACATCCATATAAAATAATAAGGGTGACGAGAGTCCCAAAGAGAACCCTTTTTTTACCCCAAGTCCACATATTAGCCGACTTACAATTGTTTTCAAGCTCATAATAAGATTTCTTGCCTCCAGTCATGTTTTCTTCAATGCTATAATTCAAATTGAGTTGACAATGAATATCAATACCTAAATATATGTAGGAGGAAACCTACTCCAAGAAATTTCTACGATAGATGAAATCACCATGGTTGACCTTTTTGGATTTAATTATCATAACTTTAGTTTCGCTCGTATTAATCATCATACCCATCTTGGAGTAGTAGTCATGGAGTGCCTTAAGATGTATTTTAAGATGATCATAGCTTCTGACTAGAAGAACAATATTCTTATTCTTAGCATAAAGGAGAAGAGTAATGACCACACTAGGGAGCTTGGGGCCATTGCAACTATTTCCAAACACTGTTATAACTTATCTATGCAAATGCCAAAAAAGGCGGGTGATAGGGGACATCCCTACTTAACCTCGATATGCATTTAATTTCTTTAGAACACCCCTCATTGGGTTTAATCTTGACAACAACATTTTCGTAGATTCTAATTACAACAATTCTTAACTTGGGAGGAACCATTATCCCTTCAAGTCTTTTCCATAGATTATCCTGAGGAACAATATCAAAAACTTTTCTAAAGACAACAAAACAACAAAAGAGATCAGTTTTACTATCATGACACTCCTCAACAATGATCCTAAGCATTACAAGATGATCAATAGTTGAGTGATGTCTCCTAAAACCAGCTTTCCTTTTCAATCTTGATCATGACTTTCAAGCCATAGGCTAATCTTATTTTCCAATATGAGCCCATACAATTTGGCCAAAACATGGTTAATCATAATGGTCCTATAGATAGAGGGAATGTTTTCGTCCCCACTTTTAAAGATAGGCACAATAAGGCTTTGCGTCCAAAGCTTAGGGAAGTCATGCTTTACCACCAAATTGAGAAGATTGTGGATATAAGGGATGAGGATAGACCTTCACAATTTGGAGGGACATGGATGTTCCTTATTCATTGATAGGTGTTTTCTAATTCTTGGTGTGATTTGTAAATTCTTCCATGCTTAATATTGAGTTTGCATGTAATAAAAAAAATATTAATAACAAAAAAAAATCAATGTACATATATATGGAGCAAGAAAAAAAAGAGAGAGACTAATTTTATATTGTATAAAGCAAGTGAAAATAAAAAGATTTTTATGATTAAAACATTTTGTTATTATATTGCTAAAAATAAAGAAAATGTACAATTCCTTCTATATTTAAAATAGAACTGGCATGGAATTAGCACATAATAAGTATGTATCTATATATATATGTTAACTCCAATTTTTAGATGATCAAATCTCTGAAAATACATAATTTTTCAAAGTAGAAAATTTGAGAAATAATTTATAAATTAAAAAATTTAATCCTCTAAACATTTAATGAATTTAAAATTAAAATGATTTAAACCCTTCAAAAAATAGTCATATATATATAATTTCACTATTTCACTGGACGCTGAGATTTTGTATTTGGAGATTTAAGTGTTACTTTCAATCATAATAAGCATTACTTCAATTACTACGTGTCCTCTAATTGGCTCGATCAACGAATATGTACATTATTCAGCGTTCCAGCATCCGGTTTCGTGGTTGATAATTTTAGTCCCAACAATTGAATTTATACAGAAACAAGGAACCTCCATAATTGACGTTGAAAACCTATATGTACGTGCACTTTTACACCCTTCGACTCCCACATGCCCTTCTAGACCCTGTCATAGCAGCCATTGATTTAGCGCTAAGCACAGAGATCCTTTGTCCAGATTTCCCTTTCAAAGTGCATGTTAAAGACGTAAGGGTCTTCTGTTAGTCAAATAATATACATCAGAGCATCAGGGTGAATGTTAATTTTTGCAAAATTTTAATGAGGATTTAAGAGGAGAGTGATGTTAGTTTTTGCAAAATTTAAATCTGATTAAAGGGAAGGATGACTATTGAATGCATGCACATTATATTTGAGGTGGAAGCTCCTTTTTAATTCGAAAAAGAATGAATATTGAATGCATCCACATTATATTTGAGGGGCAGTTCTTTTTAATTGAAAAATATAATGGTTATCGGTTAATAATTTTTATAAATATTTAAATATTTTATTTTATTTAAAGTTTGTATGGAAATATTTTTATATAGTAGAGAAAGTGCAGATACATTAAAAGGAAAGATGAATATTAAATGCATACATTATATTCTTTTTATTATTATTGATAAATGAGTGAATCTTGAAAATCAGGCTTACCCTATGGCTCAGAGGCCACGACTCAAGGGCATCTAAGTCGTCAAAGTCACCCGCCTCACCAGCGGAAACCATACTGGATTTTTGATATCTGGAAACCATATTGGATTTTTGATATCTGTGAAACTAGAATCGGTGACCTTTGCTTACAAGCGCCTTAACAGTGTGCTCCTTCACCCACTGTTCTAAATCTCTTTGATTAAATGCATACACTATATTCAATATAAGAGTTCTCTTCCAATTTAAGAACATTTCAATTTTATTGGCATAATTAATTATCATCAAAATTTAAATATTTTATTTAAGGGTTTCATTGAAATATTTTTATATACTAAAAAAATTACATATTTTAGTCATATTAGAAAGTGTAAATATAATTTTTATTTTTTATTTTTCAATTATTTTATCTCTTTATTTAATGAAATAACGTTAACATATATGAAAGTTTGGAATTTTTTTAATGTTATATCTACATATAAGATATTGAAATATTTTAATTTTATATATATATAATATATATATATTATATATATCTATATAGTATATATATATATATTACACTAAAAAAATCTAATTTATAATATGTTGTGGAGAGATTTAAATAATTAACATATCAATTTTATATTAGGTTATAAAAGGAATATACATTCTTTCATACTCTACTCTATTAAAAAAAATTAAATAGGTTTGTATATTTTTTTTGGTTTTTAAATTTTTTTTTTTTAAGTTTCCGACGGCCATTGCCACTTGAAGGCTAATCCATGCAGACTTTCGTTTTTTAATTATAGTTAATAGTGTAATTTATTGAATAAATTTTTTAGTTTTTAGTTTTCAAATACAAACATGTAAATCTAAACCTTGAATAAAAAAAAATTACCATCTTTTGAGTTACTAAAATACATTCATCATCTAAAGAATTTAATTAATTAAACAATTTTTTTAATTTCAAAAATAAATAGCATTTTAATGACGAGTGATTAGGAAATTTAAAATTGATTTGAATTATGTATAATTAAAGTTATTCTTACTTTTTACTAATTACATTACTAATTAATTTTATTATTATTAATGTAAATAAAAACATGGGGTGATATTACTGAGATTTCTGTGCTTGAATTTATTATAAAATATAAATTAATTAATTTGTGTGAGATTTACTCCCACCAATTAAATATTCAAATACGTTAAAAAAAATAAAAAATAAAAAATCATTTTTCCTTAATTTTTTTCTCGTTCCTAATCTCATAAATAGCATCTCATTCCTATTCTCATCCTTTTTATATGATAGCACTAGTTTGACGAATGGCATTGGAGCGGTTGGTTTTACTGCAAATGAAACATGTTATAATGTTTTGCCCTAATAATATACACAGTACTATGAATTACAAAAATCAATGAAACAAGTTTTGAGAGGGAAATCTTTCTCTATGAATACGCAGTAGAGATGGTTTAATACTGGTTTTTTCTTCTTCTTATTAGTATAAATTTATTTAATTTTGAATTTAACATAATTCTAAGGGATCAAATTTCTTTAAGGGCATACTTTTTTTGAGTGAAAAATACAATGTGCAATTTTTTATTGTTTAAATTGTATTTTCCAATGTATAATTTCAAAAAATATTTGTTAGATTTCTATAAAAAATAACATATACTTAAAATTATATTAAGTCAGATGAACACCTAACTAAACATGCATATTATATTCTTTTTTGTTTTTTTATTATTGCTAACATTGTTTTTCTGTTTAGAGAATAGTATTTTTTCTGTTTAAATTGTATTTTCCAATGTATAATTTCAAAAAATATTTGTTAGATTTCTATAAAAAATAACATATACTTAAAATTATATTAAGTCAGATGAACACCTAACTAAACATGCATATTATATTCTTTTTTGTTTTTTTATTATTGCTAACATTGTTTTTCTATTTAGAGAATAGTATATTTAAGTTTAAGAGGTATACCTGTCAACTCCATACTGATCTTGGACATACTTCCACATCACCCTCATATTGACTTGTAAACCTTCTCCCCTCAATTAACTATGCAATGCTTAATACTATTTTTCACTATTGCACCCCTTGTATCATCACAATTTTTGCCCTCAAACAATATGCCTAAATGAATTATTATCATTTCATGGACCTTTTAATTAGTCTATGTATTAATTGCATAGATAAGTTCACTCATGAAGCCTATGCCAAAATTCCGAAGGACTTTAAAATGGTGAAAAATGTATTTAGATGTGGCCTCTATGTTGTGTACATTTTCCATTACTAAAAATAATATACATTAATTTGATTTCAGTTAGATTATTTAGTAGAGTTATCTATGACAACCTTGTTATTATCACTAAGAAGAAATTTCACAATTGCATGACTAAGTGTATTATTTATTGTTACTAAATAGTAAAACATAAATTTTGTTCCTAATAAAAAAATATAATTACCACTTTTTTGAAGTGAGATTCCGCATTTTCTTTCTATAGATTTCTGTACTTTTCTATGGCCACAAATAAATTACGCATGACAAAGGAAATAAGCTCATGGATTCGTATTACCTGACGTCAAATTCGGTAATGATGTGATAAGAAGAAAATGCAGCAGCCCGGCCCTTGGTGTTGTCTAATGCTACGGATGCGGCTATTATCGCTAAAAGGTGGAGACAGGAATCTTGCTCCATGTGCAGTGCACTATTCATTGCGTTACCAAATATGGTCTTAATAAAAGACGCAGAGATGTTTTGTTCATTTATTTTTGGAAATTGGTAAAAGAATTCCCGTTGATATTGTGATTTTTTCTTAATTAATAAGCATTTTTATTACATAAATGTGTCAGCGCTTTAAAATTATACAAGTAGGCCTCTCCCAAGGATTCTTTAATCTCAACTTTGATGGGGCATTTAAAGGAACCTTGGTAGCTCAAGGGCACGAGGTGTTATACACAATTGGATTGGACAAATTTGTAGAGTTTTTTCATAATTGGCTACCAATGGGCAAGAGGTGTTATATGACACTGGACTGGGCAAATTTGTAGAGTTTTTTCTTAACTTTGGAACATGCCTCTAATAACATAGTTGAATTCCATTCTCTAGAGCAAGGGTTGGAAGTTTTAGTCCGAGAGAGAATTGTTAATGTTACTGTAGAAGGAGACTCGTTGATAGCCATCCAAGCGATAAGGAGAGTACAATGTGGCTCACAGGTATGGGAGATCACGAGTAACTAGCATATGGCGCAATTAATCTAGCACATACAACACCATCCGGTGACCTTGATAACAGTGGAATTTAGCTTG
>APFE030664222.1:2042-20781 GCA_000404065.3 Pinus taeda
TTATCTACTTTGCAATTGTATAACAAGAGCATTTCGAAGGCTTCCTGGCTCGTTTCAGGCTCTTTCTATAGCTTATTTGACTGCTTTTGATACAAAGAAACAACAACATAGCTCTGATACCAACTTGATCTGAATTTGAAACTACTTGAAAAAGGTTTGCAAGGTATTCAATTTAGTATTAAACATGTTTAAAACATTCCCATGTCTTGCAGTAAAGAAACAAATGAAGTTTTCAGCTGTTCATAATCCATTCAAGCATAGCAGAAATATTTCCTTTGACTGTTTAACACATCAAAATGAATTTTTTTTGCAAAATAAATCAACCACAGATGCAAAAGTAGTTGATGAAGCAGTTCACCCCTCCTAGGCTACGTCTGCTGGGTCCAAGGCCCCCAAATGGGTCAGCCCTCGTTTTGATTAAATGCTCAAAATGAAATTACAGCTGATTAGAAGTATCTACAGGTGAAATGGACTGTAAAATCGGATTCAAAACACATGAATCCTTCAGGATTGACTGTTGGTTCACCTCCAATGGATACCTGCAACCTGAAACAGTTCTCACAATACTGGGCCCTTGTGGCTCCTAGAACTTTCACGGCTCCAAAACCTGTGCAAATGACCTCCGATGGAAAAACGACTTGTGCCAATGGCTTCATCACGTCCAAAATACCCAAAATCAAAAAAAAAATTCGTCCAAAACGGACTTTCCTAGCCAAAGTTATGGCCATTTAATGAAAACTGCCAGTTTCCCCTAAAATGACTCCAGCTAACTTTAGTGGAGCTCTGCCAAATCTGGACGCCCGCCAAATTTGGCGCCACCACCAAAAATTCCGCCATCTCCGCCTTAACCGCCGGCTGAAACTGCACATGTGACCATGTGCAGTAGTTATCCTTGGATTTCGTGCTGGCCGTTTGGTGTTATGGCCCACGGTTTCCGGTGCATGGTCGTATGGTAAGCCCTTAGGGGCTGGCCCCCCAAAAATCCCGCCCTGTGATTTTTAAACTTTAAATAAACATGTTTTCCATTTGACTTCAAATCATAATGCCGTGGCGCGCTGGTAAACAATTAGAGTTGTGGCGGGTAGGTCGGGGGTTTAATCCACCACCCGCCACCCAAAAATCTTAACATACGCCCTGCTTACGTCAGTTGTGGTCATCATGGACCATGTGGCGGCCCCCAGGCTTGCCACGTGGCGGCCTCCAGGCTTGCCACGTGGCGACCTCCAGGATTGCCACGTGGCGGCCTATGATTGGCCAGTCTCCACGAAATATTCCTAGAATATTCGAAGGAATATTTCGTGGAATATTCCTTTTTTAATTTTATTTTTTTTAAATTCAAAAAAAATTAAGGGTCATTGGGCAATTTTGTTTTTGCCATAACTTTCACATACAGCGACCATTTTTCGAACCGTTTGTGGCTCCGGAATCGGGAGGACGATCTCTATCCCTTAGTTCAGGTTTGAGCCAATTTTTAGCACTTTTAATTTTGAGCATTTTTCGACACTTGGGACATGAGCCCCTGATCAGCCCTTGCCCTCAATGACCAATTCTTACAACAAGAAGAAATACTTTGCCAAAGAATCTCGCAATGGAATTCCCATTGCGAGAAAAGCGACTACATTACAAATCAAGTCGTAGATTTACGACTTGATTATTATTTAATTTTTAAGAAAGTTTCTAACTTTGTGAATTGGCAGAAATCGAAGGAAGGAAAAAGAGTAGAATTTCCGAGGATTAATGAATCCCACAAAGACATGCTATTTGCAAAATGGGATGCACAGCTCAAGGAGGAAGAGTATGTGATGGAGGAGGTAGCAATAGCAGCAAGTAACATCATCGAATGCATCAACAAAAACTTGCATAAGGCAAATCTAATATCATAAACCACTCCAGGATTTCTCCCAAAGGCACAACAGTTGCAAACAAGGTGGAAACAAACAATGGAAAAGAAGGCAGAGTCAATTAGGCAAATAAGCAAGTTAAACTTACTGGTAATATCTGGTAAAACCACATAACCAATGTATGACTTTGAAGTGCCTCATAACCCTTTCAAAGAAGATAGTGCCAACGCTCACCAATTCCGTATTTGCAGGTCAATTGAAGGCTGAAGTCGACCAACCGACGCTCTTGAAACCCATGCTGGACATTTGCAACTTAAAAGAACATATACATGATTTAGCATAGATTCAATTTTAGTTCATTTTTTTCTTAAAATGAGGATGGTCATTTTGAACCTCCTCATCTATTTTTGTAATAACTATTTTTAGTTTCATTAGATTAGTATTTAATCCCCTCTCATGCATTTAGAGAGGGGTCCAGAAATTTGTCAAAAACAATTCTTCAGAACATGCACTTTTGCCCCCTCTGAGGAGGTTTTGATAAATGAATGGAATGAGATTTATTTATATCTGAGTTTAATGTCTACTACTGAAATGCACTTCTGTGCTCTTAGTAGATGTTGAATTATTTAAAGATAAATCTATATCGTTGAAACTCATGAGCAAAACCTATTATCAATGGTACTTTTATCTATTAATACTTTTTTCTTATAGGCCAAGTGATATATGGAAACCTGAATGTTCAGTTATCATTTTTTCACTTTTGTACAGTGATAACTATTCCTTTATGTTAAGTGTATGAATGACTTATGCGATGTGTTTATCATAATTGTTTCAGCTAATTTCTTATACGAAACAATCATCTTTAACATATTCTTTTCTCGTAGTAATTGAATGATTTTTATTACCAATTTCTATTAGAAATTATTCTAGATCGCATAAACAAATTATTACTCCCGAGATAGTTTAAATTAGGCGTTTTCCTTCATTAGAATAAAATTACACATGCTAGATTAGATTTAGAATAGAGCATTCTCCCCATAAACCTTTCAAAAGAGAAAAACATCATCCCCTTAGTGTACTATCATAAACAAATTGGGAAACTGGTTCCATCACCCCCAATCGAAGCCACTATTTCAAATGGAAAAGGAGTTGCTTTCAAGGTCTGGACCGGGTGGTTATCCCCCTTGTTGTAGACCCGATTTTCGGGGCTTCAACATCTTTGGCGCTAAAAGGAGGGCCTAAACTATGAATGGCAAGCAAACCTAAATCCAAAACCCATTCTGGGAGTAAATCACCCTCAACATCTCCCCCAACTACTCCATCACATTCTGAATCTCCAAATTCTAAGTGAGAAGTTGAGAAAACAATAACCACTGCTGAAAACCTGAATATCTCAGATAAATCCACTCTTGAACCTCCTAAAGTTCAGTCTTTAATTCATAAACTTCAAGGATTTTCCATATGATCACAGAAGTCTGAGTTATCTCAAGGCAGTGTAACTTCGCAATACACTCCTTCCCACCCTCTTACCAAATTACAGAGTGAAAAGCTTGGTATTGAACCAATAGAATTCCCTCTACCGAAAAGAAAAAGATCAAGAAAGACACTGGAAGGGTCTGACAGTGAGACTCTTTCATCATCATCATCATCCATTTCATCTAATCCATTACAAAGTCGACCATCCACCACCCAACTCCATATCATTGTTCAACACGGTACTGGGACTACAGTATCATCTTCCCAACCACTTACTTCATCTTCATTTTCCTCTGTTAGTATCTCAATGATGAAAGGAAATCCTCCACCAAGGCCATGTGCCAATCCAATGGCAGTCGCAATGCCTGCACACTTGAGTCAATTGCCAACTCATCCTAAAAAGTGGTTGCCAAAGTTTAACCTAGATGCAGGGATACTAGCAAAAGAACACATAAACAACTTTACGTTTTCCACAAACTTAAATGGAGTTACTAAAGAAGACATTGTAGTTAGGCTTTTCTTGTATACATTACAAGGAGTGGCTGGGTCCTGGTATTTTTCATTACCTTCAGGATCCATTACTAGTTGGAATATTTTCCCAGAGTAGTTCTTGACAAAGTTCGGTGATGATTGGTCTACAGTGACATTGATCAATGACCTCTCAAATCTTAAAACTAAATCAAGAGAACCCCTCAAAGATTTCAACTCACGATTTAATAAACTCTTAAATAAGATCCCTACCACATCCAAGCCTAGTGAAGAAGTTCGATGTGAATGGTACATATATGCCTTACCTTCGAACATAGCAATATTTGTAGATAGGGCCACTAAGCCAACATTGACCGAAAATATGAAAGAAGAAATAACAGTGGAAAAAAGAATCTTAACTTTAGAAAGGAAAAACGATGTTGATGAAAGAAAATCTAAAAAGGTTGTTTTTAAAGATGACCCTAAGAAAAAACAATCGAAGGACCCATTTGAGTTGGAAGGGTTACAGAAAGTTTTGAAAACCATGTCTAACGAAATGGCTGATATTAAGAAACAAGTGGCAGAGCCCTCTTCTAAGAAACCTTATAAGCCTTTCAGAAGGAATCCTTCAACCAATCCAAAGCCTCCCAACGTTATAACAAATGCAGAATTGGAAGGAGAAGAAGAGGAAGCTTCGAATGAGGAAGATACTAATGACGACGAGGTTGTTGAACTACAAGGAATGTGGGACTTCATTCTTTTGGATGAAGAGGATCAAGATGCATTGCCAGTCACTACTATAAGAAAAAATCAACTAGATCCTCCACAATCCAGCTCTAAAAAAAAAACTCAAGCTCAACTTCCAAAGATAAAGTCGCAGGTAAGAAATCATCACCTAAAGCGACTCAGACTAACCCAGTGCAATCTTCTTCAATGGCTCCATCTAAAACACTTATCATTTATGATGAAATGGAGTATAATATTGTTGAATACATGAAGAAGACTAGGGCCAATATTAATTTTCATGAGCTGAGTAAATTAAAGCATCAACAAAAACCACTTTTGAAAGAGTTGCATGCAATTCCTGTTGCACCTCTTCCTACTGTTGTAATCTCACAAGCTATTCATGAAATGGGGAGACCTCCAATTGGTATGCCAAATGAAGTTTATCCAAATGACATTGCTTTAATTGCAGGTAGGTCAAAATCCCATACTCCTCCATTCCTCGTTACCTTCGAAGTTTTCAATAAAAATTTACATAACTGTTTGGTTGACTCCGGTGCTTCATCTAACATTTTGCCTAAGATAGTATGTGCAAAGTTAAACATCCAACCTCAAAAGTCTGTAGTACCCATAGTGCAATTGGATCGGTCTCAAGTTGAAGTCATTAGCGAACTAAATCAAGTGACCATAAGGATTTCATCAAATCCAAAGGTATGTCAAGTCATTGATATTCTTGTTGCAGATATTCCTGAGTTTTATGGATTAATTCTTAGCAGGGATTGGTCAAAAAAGCTTCACGGTTACTTGACGACCGACTGGTCACACATGTGGCTCCCTTACAATGGTAAATCGAATCAAATAAAGGTTGAGCGAGAAAGACACCAAAGGTACATAGTAATGGAGTTAGAAGGAGAAAATGAACCTATAGCATATAGCAATAATATAATTGGAAATTATTCTGTTGACTCTTTCTTAGGGAATTTCAATGCTCATACTTCACCTTTCTTAGAAAATTTAGTTTTATCTCAAGTGGAAATTTTTTCTCAAATGGATACTTCTAAATGCATTAATTTTGTAGATAGGCTTGTAAATAAATCTTTGTTTTGGAAATTATTTTTCGACGGTTCTAGGTCTAACGATGGAGCAAGAGTAGGTTGTATATTAATTAGTCTAGAAGGAGAGAAAACCATGCTAACCTGTAGACTCGAATTCGATTGCAGAAATAATACTGCAGAATATGAAGCTCTAGTTCAAGGGTTATATAAGGCAATCGGACTTGACATCAAATATCTACAAGTCATTGGGGATTTTGAGATTCTTATTAAGTAGGTACGAAATACTATACATTGTCTATTAGGTCATTTACAGCATTATCAATCATTAGTACAAGACCTGACTGCACACTTTATAGCATTTAATATTTCATCCATTCCCGGACTCCAAAATGCTAGTGTTGACCTTTTGGCTAATGTAGCTTCCAAGCTCATTCCCTCATAAGACTATAGTCTAGACAGGTTCTCGATCGAATTAATATCTAGACCCTCCATCCCTGATAATGTTACCAACAGGAGAGTTTTTAACGATGACCCTGATATTGTAAGTTTTATGACTTCAGAAGGCTCTTACAATAATCAGATAATTGATGAGGACCAACATGACAAGAAGCTACAACAAGAAAGCACCAATAATGCTATACCTAAATTTGTACTTGCACTTGTATTATTCATGTTTTACATTTTCAAAATTATTAAAATACCTATTTATATAGATCCTAATAATTAGAGAATTTTGTTGGTTGACAAATTGTCTATTAATTAGAAACAATATTTTTTTATTGAGTAGTCAAATTAACTTGGGAGTCACTCAAGTTATTATTATTACATTTTAAGTGAAATTTTTCAATCTTGTATCAAAGTTCTAATTAAAACTTACCATATCACTAATAAATATGTGAACCTTAAAAAAAACTTGTCCATGAGATCCACCTAGGCATGGTACATTTGGAAGAATTTGACTTGGAGATCGTAATCTGCCTTGTGAAGATGTTCATGGGTAGAAAAGCATTGAGAACGGGGACTATCAGCGAAGGAGGACTCTGAGTCTAAATCAAAATCCATTATACCACACTAAACAGATTTTGACGAAGCTTGATGGTAGAAGGAGGTGACCTAGGATTCCCTTCATTGGCTTCAAGGATTTTATCACAATGAGGCAATAGGTCCACCTTTTTTACTCTTAAATTATAGACTTGTGCCCAGATACGAACATAAAATCCATGAAAACCTATAGAGGGGTCTAAACTCAACTTTGAACAAGGAAACAACAAATAACACCACCACCATAGATTCAAATTCAAGCAAAAATATCTAAGAAAGAAGAACGACAGAGCTCCTGGGTTAACCAATGGAGCCTCAAACCATCTTAATAGACTCCAATTAACATACAAAGAGAAGAGATAAGAGCCTATATCATTGTAATTTCCATAGAGCAAAGTTGAAAACAGGAAACTCAGATATACCTTCCCAAATTGAGCCTCGAACCAAACTGAGAAAAATAGAGAAAGAATGCCCAAGATCTGCTAAGGAAACCTCTCAACCAACAGGCCTTGAATGCCAGAATTCCCATAGGTAGGAGTGTCATACCGACAAAGTCACTATCCAATGGAGAAGCAATTTAAGTTTGCAGCGGAGCTCTTCCCAGAGTTACCGAAAGATTTGTTGCCTTAACGCCACAATTAAGTCCAGAGGTAGAAAAAAACCAACTTCGCATACTCCTAAGGAGAGAAATGATTGGAGCTCAAGAGAGGAACCGTCCTAATTTAACACCGCTTCCTCAGTCACTCCACATGATTTTCATCTTCAAAACATTAAATTTCCCTATACATCGTCTAAGGAGATCCATCATTATTCTGATTAAAGGGAAAATCCAAGGCTTGGACAGATAAATGTTGTTAATTCAAGTATGTAAGGCAGGAAACAATGTCTTTGCATAGCAACAAAATACATAACTTGACACGTCTTGACATGATACTCTACTATCATAAGACCTTACCAACGCCTCATTAAAATGATTACAAGGTATGAAGCATAAGGGGATAGAGGGATAAGAGGGTAGAGGGAATATAAAAGGATGGGAATAACATTTACAATGTTTCTAATTGAACCCATAATCTAATGATGAAGGAACCTAGGAAGGATCCAAACTCTTAGAATCATATGACCAATTATGGGATCCAATAGATGTTATTATGATCATTAATTTCAAGCTTAGCTTCTTCTAGAGAGCAAGATTGATTCACTTTCATATCAGCTTCCACATTATTGATTATAAGTATGTGATAGAGCCTTCTTGAGCGAAAGAATATCATTATACTTCTAATTCTCTGGAGCACCATAGCAAGGGAGTTGTCTTTCATACTATTTTCACAATTAAGATACTAGATCCTGAACAATGAATCACTTAAGACGATAATGTCTTCCATACCTTTGTCTTTGGCAATATATAGACCCTACAGTATCCCATACATCTCAACTTGGTTGTTAGTTTTTCTTCCTAGGCCCCATGAGAATTTTACTTCAGTTATTTCATAAGGATTAATTAAAATCCCTCCCCTTCTTGCCACCTCTAAATTATTTTCGAAGCTTCATCAAAATATAAAATTAATTTTCTTTGTTATGTCTTCCATTCTTTCAACGCCAAATGAGATAAACACAACTTCTAATAATGTCATTGAGATATAGAAGAAAGAATTTAAAAAAAAAAAAAGTATTTTTCATATTTTTCAAAATATATTTATTATTTTTAAAACTTAATATCATAATGAATACTATATTAAAAAAATACCATTCACATTATCCACAACCTTAAAGTTGTTATAGAAGACACTTTTGAAAGTGTTCATCCCCTTCCACCATCCATACATTATCATGAACTTTTCTCCCTTACCACACATTTCATTAATCGAAGTCAATTTAATAAATAATAAAATTATAATCAAAATCAATTTAATGAAATAATAAAATTACAAAAGAAAATTATTGTATTTTTTTCAGTTAAATTATGATTTTTAATGTTTTTAGCACAAATTTGAATTAAAAAATAATAATCAATCAATATTACAAAATTATTTAAACAAATCATTGTATTTTTTTAAATTATAATTTTTGTTGGTAAAAAAATAAAAATTTTATTTTTATTTTTCCAAAAAAAAGTGAAGTGTAATTTTATTCATTAGAGGAAAAAAATTACATTTTTCATATGTGTTTCACATTCTAGAAAATTTAGTTTGAGAAATAGCCTTCTCCAATAGAAAAAACCTTGAAGGCCCAGCATGAAGGTCGTGGAAAAGAGCCAAAACATTAGACTAATTCAACCATGGAGTTCACACATACAAAACCATAAATGGATAGCCCACAATACAAGGAAGGGAAAAAATCCCACTGAAAAACATCTAATGCAATCGGACAGAAAAACACCCTCAGAGAAACTATAATCAGGCACATGCCTCCCTGATAGCCACAACATCAAGCCCTAAAATGGGTGGCAAAAAGCAGAGTTGTAGAGCCCTGAAAAACTTGACGAACAAAACATAGGCCGCCCTGAAAGCCAAGCAAGAAAATCCCATAACAAAGCAACAATACACAGGTTTGGAAGTTTTAAAACATCTGGCGACAACCACAAGACTAGTGACCATATATGCATCAGGAAATTCATAGACAACGACAACAAAGGATCAAGTGGCAGATCAAAGAAACCTTGAGGAAACAACCCCGAAGCAGGAGCACACACAGTAGCATAACCTGACGAAACCCAAAAAGACGTGAATCCAGTGTGTCACAAAAAGGCCTCCATAGACCATCATCCACAACAACGTCTCCAATGAAGAAAACCATGGAGGATCGAACACCGGGAAGGCACGAAGCAATGAGCCTAAGCAGCTAGGGTTCAACTGTCTTGCCCCCGCTCCCTCCAAAAACTATATTTTTGAAATGTTTCCCACAGGTCATAAAGCGTTACAACATTCCATATAAATTTATCAAAAAATTTTAAACTTAAAATTTGGAAATATTTTAATAGAGGAAATATCATTTTTTTTGGGAGGGTGAGGGGAAGAGATTAAGTTTAAATATTTTATTGAAGAACATAAATTTACAAAATGTTAGATATATAGAGATATTGTGTATATTTGGAGTGTCATAAGGAAACCATACTAGAGACATTATAATGTCTAATCCATAGTCTAAAAAATGATAAAAGAAAACCATATGCAACATTTACAATATTTGACTAGTAATGTTGCACCACTGAGGGGGAAATCAACAACTAAAGACATAAATATAAAGACAGACTTGTATAACTACCAATCTAGACTAGATAAAGTATGACCAAAATTGAAAATAGATGTCTCGTAAATGGGAGAATGATTCTATGGTAAAGCAAGTAAGTAAAAGAGAGCAGGGAACAACATAAACATAATAATAAAATGAGAAATCTTGGCATCAGGAAGGTAAGTAAGTATCCATATTGATCATTTGGTTCAAACCCTTGCTGCAAGGTAACTCTAAAGTTGTAGAAGGTGACTCCATCCCTAGGGATGCCAAGCGACCCTCCACATCCATCATTAGAATCTTCAATTCCTCTAACTTGTGTAGGAAGTTTCTTTATGCCTCATGTATATCAACAAGAACCTTCCCAAGAAGAAGTTTTATGTGCCAACAGAGGTCAACCATAAATAGGTAATGATTCTAACACCCTTTAGTATTGTTGATGCCTAGAATCCATGTTTCCACACCATCTAGAACCTTTGAATCCAAAATATTATGGCACTCCTTTCACACCTCCTCTTTATCATTATGATTTATTTATTTTTGGATTCAAATGGGGTATGAGCTTATGTAACAACCCCTGGTTGATTTTCCATGTAAACAATAAAAGAACAATTTCATGGGACACATACTCCAAGTTGAATGGTGGGAAAAACGTCCTAGCAGGTGTCACTTTCAATTTATTTATGGCTAAAGGAAATTGGCAAAGGTAAAGAGGCATTAATCGACATTTATTTATGAAAATAAAGGAAAATATGAGAAAAACAAGACGAAGAGTTGCATATTTGCATGTGGGGGGGATTGAAGGAAAATGAAGAAATTAGAAGCCTCGATGATAAAAAGGCTTCTGAGAACTAGTTCATGGTCTTTCAACAGTTTTTGGGTAGATCTCTCTTCTATTCTCACATTCTCTCATACTCTTTCACACTTAGAGAAATCTTAGAGAATTTTTAGAGCACTTTAGCATTCACTTGGATTTGGAGAAATAAGGCAAAGTAAAGTAAGAAAGATGAAGGGAATGGGTGGATCAACAGCTAAAACTAGATTTCTTTGCAAGTAACAAGTTGCATGTGTGATCTCCTTGTTGATTTTTGAATGCATGGTATATGCATGTGATTATCCGGTTATGCGTTGTCATTGGCATGGAGGTTTGCATGGATTGACAGTGGTTTTAGGCTTGCCTTTCCATTTCTTGGATAGTCATGGTGTTGTGGGCTTTTTGCTTTATTTTTTTTTGCTTGGTGCTCATAATTCCTTATAGTAGTGGGTGGAACAAATACTCTGGAATCCCTGGAACACCTTGGGCTAAGTTACTAGTCCTAAAGCCTAGGTTGGGACAAACACTCCGGATCCCTTGGTGGATTGAGTTACTAGTCCCTGGAGTTGGGTTGGATAAACGCTTTGAAGCCCTGGAAGGCTATCTATTGACTTACTAGTTCCTGGAGTACTGGAAAACTTGGGTAGAGACTGATATGGTCAGTGTTAGTGATGTCTGACCATGAGGTGGAATCACTAGTTGAGGGTTGAGGTGGTTTGGCCTATGGAAGCTCTAGTTTGGTTGTCTTGGTTTATTCAATGGGATACGACAATCATGCTTGGAATATGGCGCAGGGGTGATTGGCTGAAAGAGATATTTGGTTAAGCCCAATCTATGTTTTGGTGGTATGTGGAAGTCCCTGACTTGGTTGGAATTTTCATATGCTAATGTGAGGTATTTTCCTATTATGATCTATGAGCATATGTGTTGATCATGATGGTTATGTTTTGGATTCCTTGTCATGGTTTCTATTATTTTTATAAGTCTGTTATATAATGTCTTATATCTATGGTTCTTTACATGTTTTTATAAGCTATTGAATGGTTGATGAATGCATGGAATAACAAGTGTTATTGTAGTTATGTGGAGAGGGCATAGAGCCTTCTTGGTGATTCTCATATAAGTTTCAGACTCCTATGATCAGATATACATTCATGGCTTGTAGCTTACATTTTTGCCATATGTTTGATGAAATGATTATCATGGTTAGGCCTAGTTAGGTTAAGTCCTTGATTTGATTTTGCATGATTATATTTGTCCTTATGTTTTTTGTCATTCTGGGAAGTCTCAAGAAGTTTTTGGAAGGGGTTTGGAGGTTCGCCTGGAATTGTGGCCTTGATCTTGAGACCGCACCCTCTAAACTGAGCAAGTTGGGTCATAATCGCACTCAGGCAATGTTGTGCATGAGGTTGTAGGCTTATAACTGCATGGAGGCCTTGTCATGCATGTGGTTGGGGGTTAATTTGTGAGAAATCCAGCCCCATCTCAGGGTTTGTCACCTGGGGTAGTCCTTTGGCCCATGAGTGTCTTGTAGCCCTGAGGGATGTTGTGAGTTGTCAATTTGTGGTCATTTTATAGGCCCCACTTCCTTAACTTGAACATGGAGGTCGGTTCATGTCATAGTAACTCTTAGTCTCATCTTTAACCTGTCAAGCTAATGAAATTGGGTAAATGTGGGAGGGGCGCATTACAGGGTGGTATCAAGGCAAGTTTCCATTCTCTTTGTGTGATATTTGATACCACAGGGTGGTATTAGAGTGGTGAGATAAATGTATATGGTTATGCATATAATAGTAGTTCAGACATGCATCATTGGTCATTATGTAGTTTGTTTCAGCATGATGTTGTTGGTATGTTATGAGGCTGATATGTTGGTTGAGATGAAGTGGGAGATGTAAATCATCAATTGAGGTTGCAGTACTGGACCTCGAGGTAAGAGAATATTTTCATATAGGTTTTAATGTTGGGCATGCAGGTATGATGGTTAATGGTTGTTAAATGCATGCTTTTCATTCTATCGTTGTTGTGGTTACATGCATGATAGATGTTAGTTAATCAGTGTGGTCATATGCACATGCGTCATCTATTCATGAATGATAGTAAATTGTTGTTATATGCAATGGGTCATATGCATGATGATTATGGTCATTACAACTATGATCTTGATGTTAGTATGTATCGAGCTAATCTGGGTTGGTTTGTGCAGATGGTTATGGTTATGATATTAATGTGTGATTCAATATATACTTGTGATATTATGTCGCACTAATATGGGCTAACTTCTGAAGATGTGATAGACTCCCCTGAGATACATTGAGGTATGAGTTTGATTATGTCGTCTATTTGGTTTATCTAACATGGTATGTTTGCAGAAAATACAAGATCAAGGATGAAGAGAAAAGTAGTGGACTACGGTTCACATGACTTCCCTTAGATGTTTTACATGAAATCTATTGAATGCAAAAGTGGAATGATAGGAGTATGTGTCCATAAGATTGCATGAAGGAATGATCATGTTTTAAGATGGTTGCACTAACACAATATGTGCTGAGATAGTTGATATGTGCTTGAGTGAAGGAGGGTGCTAATTGTAGTATTATGACTAATGATTATGAGTTGATTCCAAATTATGACATGGATTTTAGTCTTGTTAAATGATGATTTCAAATTAATAGACACAAAGTCTTGGTCTTTTGGAACATGTGACTGACATGTGTGAACAAATGCAGGGAAACATGCTTGGTATGAGCATTAAAAGGTAACAGTTAATTTGTTTATATAACCAACAAATGGGTGATGTGATAGCACAAAATAAGACTCAATTGCAGCAAGGAAAAAGGAAAAAGAAAGGAATTAGGTGAGAATTCCTTTGGCTATGTTTGGAAACCACAATTCCAAACGAATGAGTGCTTTGCATGAATATAGGAAGTCTTATTAACCTTGATTTTATTTGAAATTATGTGGATATGTGCTATATTCATGAACATGTATTTGATATATATAACAATTGGTTTCCATTTATGGTTGGATTCGTCAAGGAATTGGAGTCCCTTGAGAGATGATATATGTACATGTTTAGTTATAGGTAGTTTTCTAGGTACAACAAGGTAAGGTAACTGGTATATTGTTATGTTTATTTATCCACTGAAAATTATGTGTTTATGGTGGTGTTAGGTTCCTATACCAATAGGTTTCATCTTTCATGATTGACAGTGGAAGGGCTAAATATGTTCATCATTGCAGGCTGCAAAGGTTCCATATTTTGTGTATATGCTATGAAAATTAAAAAATGAAAAGAGGGTATGCCTTAACAGAATAATCAAAAGGCAAGAAAATCAAATGGTCAAAGAGAAAAGTGAAAATGAACCCCAAACTAAAGACCAGGAAAGTGGCTAGTCAAAATTCCACTACTATCTTTTGGGCAGTATCATGCTCTGCAAATACTGTTGCTAATCATACTTGATGGATGGCCCAATAGTCTAGACTAGACCATGCCATGTTTAAATTGCTTGCTGCAGAATAGAGAATGTTCCCTGTTCAAACAGCTCAAGCTTGGCAGATGACTAGCTAGGTAGAGAAATGAAGGTGCCCAACTGCTTAATCTGGGGCCTTAGAAGAAATAAGGGTACATTTCAGATAGGAGGACAGTCAAAAGAAAAAGAGGACAATCAGGGTCTACTAATTCAAGTGCACCCACTTCAAAAGAAGAAAAAATGTTAGGATTACTAGGACGGGTAAGTAGTGCAAAGTTGCAAAAATGGAGGGCCATCACCAATTGGCTTACTAAGTGAAAAAACTCATGCCACTCAGGGTATTGGCATCAAAAGCAGAGAGTGGAGGACAAGCATTGGAAGCATGTCTAATTTCCCCAATTTCCCCCAAACATCATTTACTAACACCCCCAAGGGCCTTGAGATCTGCTCAAGTGTCCAGTTCCACTTCACTTCATAGCAAGCTACTGGGTCAAACCATGAAGTTTAAGCATGAAAAGAAGCCACATTTTTTGTTTAAAAAATCTTTCTTATCATTTCATTTATCTTCAAATTCCTAAGTTTTACCTCTTATAACTTAGCTTTACCCCTTCACTCACCTCACAAAGCCATATTAACCACTAATGTACTATTTAGCTCCCTAACTCCCCCCTTCCCTAATTCTATTAGAATCTATGAAAAATTTCCCAAAAAATGTATAAATACCCTCCCCCTAGCATTATAGCTATATAATCCTTCCTTGGGGAAATATTAACCTATCTGGGGTTGGTATTAGCCCCTTTGTCCCTAGACTATAGTTTTTTCCAAGAAACTATGGTTAAATGTCAAAAATCCTAAACCCCGCCCTCATTAAACCCATTTACCCCTTTTTTCTGCCCAAAACCCACTTTATTATAAAGTTTTTAAATTAAAAACATTTCTAAAGTGGGCACCTAACCCGTAAAAACCCAAAATCCTAAAGTTTTCTACCCCCCCCGCACCCGATTTAATTAAATCTATTTTAAATATTTGAGTGGGTCCCCCTTACACTAATGCGACGTCACGTCATGATCGCCACCCACCGCACGATCGTTGACCCTACCCATCTAACGGTGGGCGGTCATTCTCACAGGAGAACCACCCGACCTTTTGCATCCGGGGGATGGGCGGTATTGCCGTCGTACCCCCGCCACGTGTCGGCCTCCCGCGGTGTTCGCTGCCCCCCCCCTCGATACCACTTACCGCCCTCAACCCTTCCGGGGAAACCACTTACCACCTCCTCCCCGCGCTGACGTCACGCCCCCATCAACATGACGTCACCCATCCTTGCCGCCACCATGCCTCCATGTCGCATCCATGTCACTTGTCACCCTGTCCACCCTGCCACCGTGTCACTGCCACCTGGGCACCCATGTCAGTTGGCACGTCACCCATCCGTACCCGGGCCCATCATGACGTCTTCACCAAAAAGGTGCCAATATGCCAAAAATGCATAAAAAGACGAGAATTATCCATTATTGGTCATTGTTGTGCATAGTTTCCGGAGCTCCTTTGCATGAGAAATCAACGTGCAACGGTCAAAACGCCAAATTAACCCACCAAAGTTGTTGCCGCCTCCATTGTCAACCCGAGCACCTACAATTCGTCCGGTTCAAATGCCTCCTACGCCATAAAAACCAGGTATTTTCCGCAGGCGTCCTCTTTACCCACTATTCTCCTTTGCTATCCTAATTTCCTGCATAAAAACTCTGTTAAAAGCTCCCCATTGATAAATTGACCACTGAAATTTTCTTAAGAAGCCAGTGAAACCCCTGCGCGACAAAAAATATTGAAGAAACCCGTGCCCCTCTGTAAAAGTCACCACAAAAGAAATTGAAGGAGTCGAGCTACCGGCTAGAAAACTAATTTAGCAGTTCCCTCACCCCTGCTAATAGAAATTCCCTGCAAGTAACCAGCTAATTAGCTCAACACACTCTGGTTCTTCAAAACAGAGTGCCCCACAGTTTATTAAGCCTGTAAAAGCCTCCTTACACTGCCAAGCTGCTCACTGCAAAATAGAGATTAGCAAGCATTCCTCAGCATTTGTATCAAGCTTGAAAATCCAGTAAAACATCCAGCTAAAACCAGACAATGGCCACTCCAGCTGCTCTGGATGTAGCTCCTGTGAATCCACCTAACAAAGAACTAGAAGCTATGCCACTGGTGGACAGTGATGTCCTCATTACAGACTTTGTGGCAGAGAGGAATCACTTACAAACTTATTGCCAGCTAAGAAACAGTCACTTGGACAACAGTGACCTGTATGGCATTTGGGAATCCAATCTGCCCACCTACTTCCTGCCTTCTGTGAACATTTTCCCTGAAGTCATCCACCTCTGTGCAGAAAACTATGACCAGAAACTCAGAGCTGTAAAGTCTCCATCTGGGAGCATCCTCTTTTATATAACACCAGATTCCATCAACCAAATGCTGAACTACAAGCAAACCCAACTGCTATACCCCTTCTCCAGTAACTACTTGCTAGATGAGGGCTCTAAGCTCTCTAGCACAGACATAGCTCCAATAGCCAGGAAATTCATGAAGGCAGACTGCCAACCTTCTGGAACACCTCCTTTTTCTTATGCAGATTTCAATGAGGTAGGCAAGCTGCTGGTGGATATGCTAACCTCTGTGCTGGGATTCACTACAAATGAGCATGTTGATGAAGCTGTGCTGGTCATGCTCTCTTCATATAGCCTTGAGAAACCCCCTGCTATGAAGTACAATTATGCCAAATATATTGCCAATAAGATACATGACCAATTGTCAAGACTGAAGAGGGAGGCAATATTTAAGTATTCATCATACATCTATCACCTATTCATGTATTATCAAACAGATTGCTTCTAGTGCCCAATCAAGAAGCTAGACTCACAGGGTGAGAGGAGGTCTGTTATCTTCTGGTCTTCAGTCTTCCACCAAGTCCAAAATTCCCCCTACTCATACTGTGAATTTATTGACCAGTTTGTATATCCAGTTACATGCCTCTTAAAGAGGACTCCTCCTGCCAGATTGTCCAGGGATATGCAGAAAATATTGCAGCTATCCAGGAGTTACAAGATAGGTTATTGGTACTTATACCAAAATCACACAGTCATCAGAATCTATGGTTGTGAGCTCTGTCCCTACAGGCTCCCAAAATATGTACCTATGAGGTTGTTTTCCCTGGAATACTACAGACAACTTATAAACTCTGATCTGACACACTTCCACAGTGCAAAGAAGAAAGCCAACCTAAAGTTCAGAGACCACCCAGGCCCATTTGTCATGAATAAGAAATATGGTTGGCAAGAAGCTGATCAAATACTGGGGCAACAGCTCAAACTCAAAAGAAGCTTCTGGTGCGTCCCTTATGACCCTGAAGGTTTCATCAGTGCTAGGAGGGTCAAGTATAGGCTGCTAGCCTATAAGCATTACCTATACCCACAAATACAACACTTTGCAAACCAAGATGAATGGGCACCTGAATCAATAGTAGAGGAATTGACTCAGGAAGAAAAAATGGAGCAAACTGTGAAAGATTTGGAAAAAACTCTTGACTTGGATTTTTGTCAACAGGTCTTGTTCAAACAACCAGTCCAAGTAGGAGAAGGAACTTCTACTGCTCCAGCTGCACAAGACACCCAGCAAGCTCCTGCAACAACAACTACAGCAAAGGGGAAAGAAAAAATGGATGACCAGCAACAGGCAGAGACAAGGCAACCTAGCACATCAAAGGATCAGACTCAAGGGCAAGCCCCTTCAGAGCAAACTGGACCACCCCAAATCCCAGTTTTGCAAACTCCTCTCAATGAAGAGAGAGGAAAAAAGAGAGATAGAGAAGAGATCACACCTCCAATAGGGTCATCACAGCAACCAGAAGCCAAGAGGCCGAGGATTGACCCTGAAACAGAAGAATGAGATATCAGTGAGGAAAGGGCAGAAAGCCACAACAGAGAAAGGCAAACAAGCCAGCAGACTACCACTAGCTCATTTCAGCTAGAACAGGCCCTACAACACACCACAGAGGTATCCTCCTCAAGACAACAGGGCAAGAAACTAGCTACAATCAAAGAAGGCTTCATAGAGATCAAGGCACAGAACGAATTGTTGAGAGTGCAGCTCTATGATCAATTCTTAAAGACAACTCCAGCCAAAAAACAAAGATTGATGGCTGCCTATGATCTTAAAGAGGAAAAAATTATCTTTACTCATTTAAAGCCTAAAGTCCCACATCCCAAGACCTCTACATATTACTATAGAACAAACTTGGAGGTCTTTTCTAAAGACATACACCCCATGGATCAGATTGAGCTGCACAAACAGACCGGGGAAATGGTGTATGCAACACTTGCAGACAGGGCCATGCTAGCCCATAAGCTAAAAGAAGCCCTGAAGAACACAAACACACAACTTTATTTGGAAAGGCTATCTTCCTCTGCAAAGGACAACAGAATAAAGACATTGGAAGACATAATAATTGATTTGGGACATGACCCAAAGAATCCAAAGGGTGTTAGGGCCCTTATGAAGAAAAAACAGGATGACATTGCTGCACTAAGAAGGCAGGCAAAATTGCCTCCTACCATTCACCCTCAAACA
>APFE030664233.1:0-29349 GCA_000404065.3 Pinus taeda
ATCTTTACACAAACAAAATGATCAACAAAGATCCTAATGCAGCTAATAACAAGAAATGAAAGTTTTTTTCTTTTTCTTTTTAAAAGCAACAAATAACAATAAATGCTAATTAATATAATGCAAAAAGATATTTTGTTTCTCTTTCTTTTAAGATAGCATAATGCACTTAACAAACTTCAAGAGATATTCACAAGTGTAAACAAACACAATTCACTCAATGGAAATAGAACAAATTCTGAAACATCAAGATGACCTGTCAAAGCAAGGAAAAACACAAAGACTTTCAATGAACCATGTGATCTAAGTTCAGATGAAGTCAAGCAAAATCCAAACAAGCTAGAAGTGAATCACTCGAAGCATAGAATACCAAACTTTCACAACCACTAGATGAGTGCGGAAAACAACCAAAAAGTTGACTGGATTATCAAACCACAACTTCCCACAGAAGGCTCGACATGCAAAGCCACTAGGTGTTCTAGAGCTAGGATACAAAATCGATAGAAATAAGCAAACAACTGAAGGACAAAAGTAATAACCAGTCACACAAAGGTCTAACACACTTCTAGAAGCTGCAAAAGATATAGAAAAACAAAAATTCGAGTTTAAGGAGATTTCAACTAACAAACTGGCAAAACTCACAGAGCTGGCGTGACTGTGAATCTGCAACTTGCCCTATTCAGGAATTGGCGCGAGTTCCTATTGTGCAACATGTGCCAACTGGCGCGACTGTCAAAGGAAAAAACGCGCGAACCGCGTTTGCTGACCCAAATTATAAACGAGACAAACCAGGGTCGGGCCAACAGTGCTCAGAAGGATCAAACATCAGATAACAATTTTAAAACTGACCCAGAAAGCTCATTAACTCAGGCAAGCAAGAAAAAACTAACATGCAAGACAAACTCCAAATAGCTTCTCCCCAGCGGAGTGGCCAAATTGTTAAACAGGTAAATCCCCTCTGCGGACAGAGGCAATCCCACTAGCCCAAAATGGGTCTAGCAACAATCAATTCACACTTCTATGCAAGTTCCTAGTTGTATACTAAAAGGTGGATTACGAAGACCAACCTGGAATCCAACGCAATGTCGAAGTAGAGTTGACCCTCCGGCTCCCTTGCTTCAGCAGATCACAATCCTAGTGATCCTCGCAAACGGACACCTGCACATGCAAATACTGAGACAACTACAAGCATAAAATCCACCAAAGTACAACTATATTTCAGTCAGAAAGGAAATAAATCAAACATCATAATAGGCAATGAGATTGGAACCATAATAGCAGACGTTTATTAATGAATAATAGGCAGAGAAAGATACAACCAAGGTTCTGACATTGAACCTATTCTCTGGCTGGGCGAGCAGCTATGTATGCCTTGCAATAGACCTTCTCTCTCTCAGGATTCCGGCAGCATAACCTCCCTATGCTTCAAGACTCTTACTATCACTCCAGACAAGCATAATCACAACTAGCATTACTCCAGAACTCCCAGAACTCCCAGAACTCACAAACTAGCTTGTCTAATGCATGAGGACAAACTTTTATAAATGGAGAAGGGAGGAAGATTCAATGCACCAGGACGCCCATTGTGGATCGACATTATCTCCGAAAAGCTACTAAGGATAGATGTCAAGGATAGATGATGACTCTCGACCTCTATCAGATGGATTTTTCCCTCAAAAGACTTCATGATCTGAAAGGAAAAAACATATGGGTGCGTGTTTGCCAAAAATCATTACCAAACTTAGTTGGTGTGAGTGTTGTTCTAGGACAGAGCGCCAATGGGCGCACCCCTTTTTGAGGATGTTAGTGATTGGCGCGGATAAGACACTGCGTACTTGCGCCAATGGAAAAAGGGCATTTTTCAGGGATAATTTGCAGAAGGTGCCTTCAGGGAACATGAAGTACATACTCAGGTGAACATAATGCAAGTGTTTTTAGGCTATGTCACTGCTCACAGGTCCCGGAATGTATCCTCCAATGTACGAAAACATGGGTAATAGGGACAGTGACCAATGGTGACAAATTATTGTGTAACATGCCTCTATTGTTGATAGTGCCACTATAGAATGTTTCTTACTCATCCAACTGACTGCACCTCCAAATAGGTTAAACACATACCCACTTGTAGATCTTCTCTGATCCAGATCTCCAGCCCAGTCTGCATCAACAAAGGCATGAATATCCAACACTCTATCCAATCTTGGTATTCCTTGATAGCACAGACAATAATCACTAGTGCCACGCAAATACCTGAAAACCCGCTTCACTGCTATCCAATGCTCATTTCCTGGTTTTGACATAAACCTGCTCAATACTCCCACTACATGTGCAATGTCTAGTCTAGTACAAAAAATTGCATACATTAGGCTACTAATTGCACTTGCATATGGAACAGGGGACATGTCCTCTTCCTCTTCTTGTGTCTTGGGACATTGTTCAACATATAACCTCACACATATAGGAATAGGAACCGTCACCGGTTTACTATCCTGCATATTAAACCTCTGCAGTATTGTCTTGACATTCTTCCTCTGGTTTAACCAGAGCTTCCTCTTTGCCCGATCTCTTTTAATTTCCATGTCCAAAATATAGTTTGCAACACCAAGATCTTTCATGTCGAATTTGGAGGACAATTGGGTCTACACATCTTGGATAATTTCTTTGTCATTTCCTAAACAGCCAAACATATCATCCACATCAAGACCAAATAAATAACACGGTCCCACAATAATTTAAAATACCACAGTGATCTGCTTTACTTCTGTGAAGCCAGTCCCATTAAATGTAATCAAATTTTTGATACCACATCCTTGGTGACTGTTTTAACCCATAACAGAGACTGTCTTTAACTTGATAACAGTTCTTTCTTACCCCTTGTCATTGCAAAGCTTTAGGTTGCTTCATGTAGATTCCTCTTCAGATCCCCATGGAAATTGTTTGTCTTCATATCATCTTTCTACCTCAAAATAAAAACAGCAGCAACAGATAAAAGTAATCTAATAGAAGTTACCTTGGCAACAGGAGAAAAAATATCACCAAAATCAATTCTCGGCACCTGGGAATAACCTTTTGCTACCAACCGAGATTTGTATTTCTCCACTTTTCCTTCTGCATTTGTCTTCATTTTGAACACCCATTTGCTGCCAATGGGTTTCCTTCCAGCCGGCAACTCCACCAAATCCAAAGCTTCATTTTTGTACAAAGATGCCATTTCATCAACCATGGCCTCTTTCCAGAGTTTTCCATCCTCTAAATCTACTGCTTCCTTCACAGTTCTAGGATCATCGTCAGTAATAGATGAAGCAAAATTTGAACAGAAAGCAAATTGACTATACCTTTCAAGCTGTCTTCTTTCTCGAACTAATCTTCTCATAGCCGGAGTTTGTGGCTCTTCATCTTTTGATTCCTCCTCTATTGTAGAGTCTAATTCTTCCTCCTTTAGATCAAAATCTATCTTCTTAGGTTCCTTTCGTTGAAATTCATGTTTAATAACATCTTTCACCTCTCAAAAACACCACATCTTGGCTGTACACAACCTTCCGTGTGACTGGGTTCCAAAGCTTATAACCCTTTAAACCATCCTTATACCCAATAAAGATGCACTTTTAAGATTTACTATCCAACTTGGTTCATTTCTCCTTTGGAACATGTACATATGCATCACATCCAAATACCCTCAGATGTGAAAGAGAGGGTTTCTTACCAATCCATACCTCTTTTGGAGTCTTATCCTCCAACGCTGATGAAAGTGACCTATTGACTAGGTAACAAGCAGTATCCACCGTCTCTGCCCAGAATTCCTGTCCTAACCCAGCACCACTGAGCATGCTTCTTGCCCTTTCCATCAACGTCTTATTCATTCTTTCTACAACTCCATTTTTTTTAGGTGTATATGGAGTAGTCTTCTGCCGTGCTATACCACACTTCTTACAGAATTCTTCAAATTCCTTACTGCAAAACTCCCCACCGTTATCTATCCTTAGCACCTTTATCTTCTTCGCTGTCTGGTTTTCCACTAAAGCCTTAAATCCTTTAAACCCGTCAAAGACTTCAGATTTCTTCTTAAGGAAATATATCCATGTATTCCTTGAGAAGTCATCTATAAATGATACATAGTACACAGACTTACCTAGTAATGGAACCTTCATAGGTCCAAACACATCACTATGCACAAGTTCTAATATCTTTTTTGCCCTCTTAATAGTAGAGGGGAAAATCACCCGATTCTGCTTCCCATATACACAATTTTCACAGAAATCAAAATCCAGAGAGCTAATACTCATACCTTCTACCATACCTTTACCATGAAGTATTCGACGGCCCTTCTCTCCAATATGTCCAAGCCTTTGATGCCACAACATGGTCTTCTCTCCAGAGACCACTAGATTTTCTGCTCAACTTTCAGGAACCACAGAATTGTTGCACCCGTCAACAACCGTGCTACCTTATAGCTTGTATAGAGTTCCAATCTGAACTCCCCACATCAATACCAGTGTTCCCCAAACCATCTTGCAGGTATCCTTCTCGAACACTATTTTTACACCTGCATCATCCAACTTGCTTACAGAAATCAGATTTCTAGTTAATGCAAGAATATGAAAAACACCCGGAAGTGTTCTAACCCTTTCACCTTGCAGCTTCAACTTTACTTTTCTGCGACCAACAATTCTAGCCTTCCTATCATTCCCTAAGAAGACATCACCACCATCATATTTTTCATACTCGCACAACCACTCTCTATGGGGAGTGAAGTGAAAGGATGCACCTGAGGCAATTAACCATACCTCATGATCTACATGTGTACTTGAAGAAGCCAAGTACACATCCCCACCTTCATCTGAGGTGGTTTTCGCCTCTACAAAAGGAGCATCATCAGATCCCTTTCCTTTATCAGGAGCTTGAGATTTACAGTCCCTTTTGTAGTGCCCTTCCTTTCTGTATTTCCAACACACCACCTTTACAGGTTTTCCTGGAGATTTATATCTCCCTCTAGACTTAGATGTCCCACTTGATGACTTATTTTTGTTTCTGTTTTGGGACCGTCCTCGTAAAGATAAGGCATCACCATTCTGGCTCTCCATATTTTTCTGTCTCATCTCCTTCGTTAGCAAGGCTGAGACTATTTCATCAAATTACAGGGCAGTTGCATTGCTACCTATTGCAGTAACCAGACTATCTCACGAATCTAGTAGAGAACACAACAAACTAATGCACTTATCTTCATCTGAAATTTTAATATCAACAGATGCTAACTGACTTACCATAGTATTGAATGTGTTCAGATGATTTGTCACCAAGTCTCCATCTTTCATCCTTAGGTTATACAAATTTTTCCGCAGGAATAGTTTATTCACCAGAGACTTAGATTGGTACAAAGTCCCTAACTTGTCCCACAAAGCCTTTGCTGTAGCTTCCCCTAATACATCCAAAAATATTGAATCTGAGACACACAATCATATTGTGCTCCTTGCCTTTCGATCCAGCTTCTTCCATTCTTCATCAGACACTCCCGTTGGTTTAGTACCCGGATCTACTACGATCCACTGATCTTTATCCACCAACAGATCCTCCATCTTGAGTAGTTTCCCACAACTCAAAATCTGACCATTAAATTTCTCGATCTCTATCTTTCCACTGCTCGTCATCTTCCTTCACCACTAGAATCGATCTCATAGATCTCCCACTGAACAGGGTCTACCACAGGCCCGAGCGAAACCCCTTAGCAACAAAGGCATCCCCCTTGAAGACAAACTGCTCTGATACAAAAATTAGGTTTAACCCTAACATAATTACCTGCATATGAATTCTAAAACACATAAAATAAACAATGCAAGAGCATAACACATAAGACAATATACACAGATATTTTCCCCTAGATCCCAAAACAAGGACTACAGCTTGATTTTCATTATGTTCCTTTCAATTTATAATAAAATATTTATACATGCCAAAGCATCCAATACCAATGGACCGAAAACCATCGATCCAATACTGGATCAAAACATCGCGTCAAATACCATGGGTACGTTAGACTCAAACCACCCTGTGACCCCCCCCCACTACACAATCAGTGCAACGAGGGGGGCTCCCCCCCCCCCTCTATTTCCCTGGTTAACTACATGGGCTAGTTGTGGAAAGAATATAACACAACCGAACATTGAATTTGTTCGATTCTGTTGTAAGTTCAAGGTGTTCCTGTGTCTCAACCTCCCCCTTTATGTCTTGCTCTGTGGATATTTCCTAACCTTCCTCGGTCTCTTCGGTGGGTGAGGTTGTGGTTTGTGCCATTTGCTCTATTGTTGTTGCCTTCCACTGCGTGGCTGCTTCCTGTTCATGATGCTTTCTCTTCGCCAGCTTCGCGATGCGCAGCTTGGTCTCCCTCTTCCTCTACTATGTTGTGATCTTCTCCAGTTCTGCCAAGTTCGAGGTGTGCCACTCTGGAGACCATGACACCATCACTTCAAAGATTACATCATCTGTGGAAATAAATGGCAGTTTTACCCATGCTCAGGTTAGATCCTTGTGCGCCCAGATATACATGTTATGCATATCAGCCTTGAATTTTGTCGTGCTTTCTAAACTGTTATATATTATCGGGACAAGCACGGCCTGCGGTTGATCCATGTTCATAAGATCGCCTCTATGAATGCCCAAAACACTTTTATCCCATGAATCCTTGTCACATCTTTTGTTGCCCAGAGTGAGGTGTACCTCATGGCCTAGGGTTGGTTCCTCTCAATGGTGGGGAACTGGTTGTCCACTAGTAGCTCCCTGGTAACCAACAGGATGGATAAGAGAAACCATGTGTAGTGGAAGGTCTTACCCTACTCCTGGTCTTCCCTACAATTCGTCAAAAATTCGTCGCAGAGAAACCGCGCCCAGTTGAATTGGACCCCCTCGGCGCACTGCTCGGCCAATGAAATTACAAATGTTGGCACCTCGTCTATGCGGCATTTCCTCATTCGCTTGTCGGCCAACAGTTGGGTGGCTACGCGCACCCCTTTGTCCTTTATGCTTGCTATGACATACCCCTTACTTCCTCTTATCTAGCTTGTATTTGGCCTTCATCACTTCAGCGAGGGCCAAGTCACCGCTTTCTCCTGCTATGGTTGTGGGATTGTTTCCTTTAATGGGAAGCTAAGAAATCCAATGAATTAATTCGGCCATGATGGGAATCAGCTCCTTCAGCCAAAGATACCCATTGTGTACTAGGTACAGTAGCTGCCAGATGACAAAAACTGTGATGGGTGCGCGGTGGTAGTGGGGTGTCTACCATAGATGTAGTAACCCAGCCTTCTCCACACCGTGTAACCATTTCTGCTGCAATAATTTCTCCATGGCCAGCTGTGGGAACTTCTCGTTGTCCGTGAGGTCCCAATATTCAAGCTTTATATTAGGCACCCATCCTAGCAGCAGACCGTCAAACCTTATTTCGTCCGGAAGAAGCGAGGTCTGGAGCGTACTCTTCGTGGCCTCCAGATCCTTTGGTATCTTGGTTGTCCCTTTCCATGGGGCAATGTAGGGGGGTAGCTTTATCACTGAAGGTACTTGGGAAACATTCTCTACCTCATTGTCCTATGCCTCAATTTGGGTGATCAGGGCTTGCAAATCTTCCTCCTCCTCCTTTGTTTCAACTGTGACAACTTTTCCCTTCTCTGTCATTGACAATTTACTCACTCGTGGGTTCCGTGGTGATACCCAGACTGGCCCCATTGGCTGCTTGTTTTTCTATAGTCGTGGTGTGCGTGGGGACTTGGGAACCTTTAGTGTAACTTCTGCCTCTCCAAACTCCTCCTAGGGCTCTAGGTTTACTTCCATGAATCGCACTCTGGTTCTCGCAGCCATCATTGTTTCTACACTAGATTCGTTCGGTCACGTACTCACAGGTGGCAAGGTAGCTTGGTGCTTAATACTCTGTACTAGCTCAAATATAAAACAACCAAGTGTTTCATGGAGGCTACCCCAAGGTATTTTATAGTAACGTTTGAATTTGAATTTGCCCATTCCTTCCACTTCTAAGTCATGAACATCTTCTTGGCCGCAGATCATCCCGAATCTATCTCTTAATTCTTGTCTTAATGGCCTGCCGCCCACTCCTTCCTGCCTTAAATTAGACCTCTTATCATGAACAGTGACATCAACGGTCACTTCCCAACCTACCCGTGCAACAGTGTAGCCCCTTATGTGCGACAGTGTAGCCCCTTACTAGCCCTGCGCTGAACCTCTTCTCTGTGTAGCTCTCCTACAGACTCGTTTATAATCCCGCACCTTCTTTCAACTGCGTGGAGCACTAAGATTGTGCTTCCTACAGATAGTTAAGTGGTCGCACCCCCGGTACGAGGCTTAGATTTTCCTGCTAGCCTGGGCTACGAGCACCCTTCAAATACCCTTGCGTCTGGTAGTGCGTCACATTCTTCTTTGTATGGTACGCTCCCCTGTTTAGTAAGGTGTGGTCACAGCCATGATAGCAGGGTCGCAACTCTTTCTAATGTAGTAGTAGGGCCAGCTAGACTTGGTCCCATCATGCGTAGTTTCTCGCAGCCCGCTTGCACGACTTCGGTTTCTAGTTCGTTGATTTCTTCGTCCAATGTCATACTTTTCTTTCTCAATTGTGCCCACTCTTCATTGAGTTCATGAAGTTTCAAGCTCCCCCACCGAAAGGCTTCCTGTAACTGCCTAATTCTTTTACCCAGGTCCTCATGTCCTGTCCCTACTGTGGGAGCTGTGGTCTGGGGATCCTTCTCTATCCTCCTGGTTTCCTCTCTTCTTGTCAATGTTGGGATTGTTTCCATGCTCCGGTTTTTTCTTATGGTCCTATAAGCCCATCGAATCGCTGGTACACACAGGTCCCAGTCGGTACGTTTCATCTTGTGAGCTTTGTTCATGACTCCACATAGCTTTTTAAATGCTCTATCATGGACTGTTTGTGGGGCGCGTCACCTTCCCTACTACCACGTCAAGTTTTGATTTTAAATCCTTATTCTAGGATGTGTTTGCACAACACAATTCTGCACCCATCGACACAGGTGGGCGCACAAACTGCTTCGTCCTGGTTTCCTGGCTCACATTCGTTGTTGGTGACTTCCAAATCGTAAGTGCATCCATCTGCTACATTCGTGCCAATTTCCAATATTTTTCTGGTGTGTATTCCACCACCACGTGGGTGTCGCGCGCAACGCCCATTCTAGCAGACTGTACTGCTGCTATTCTGGCACTACCCTTTCAAATTTGTCTAAGAATTCATCCACGCTTGTCTCCTAATCATATGTTGGCAGTTCCCTTGCTTCGTTCATCGCGCACCGCAGTGATCTAATCATCATGTTGCAATTCAACGTTGTTACTTCATGTAACCATTTCTGCCAGCATTCTATTTCTTCATCTGAATCTAACGTACAAGAACTGTCACACTTCCATGAGATTCTCCCATCTGCAATCGGATTCACCCAATCCTGGTCTAGTGTCGTTATCTGGTAAATGCAATCCAGCTCATCGTCGTTGTCATCATCGCGCATAGGTTTAGTGTAGCACGCCCCTGCAGCTGGATCTAGGGGAACTACTACGCGTAGGGACTTTTTCTCGAAAATCATCTTCCGCTTCTTCAGGTTGATGACTCCATTCATATCTATAGCCTAGTATATTCCTAGCAACGAGGGATATGGATTGTTGTCATCAACAATCTCTATCACCTCAAAGTCCGTCTGTGTGCTCATGCCTTCGATATCCATTGTTACCCCTTGCAACCTTCCCATTGGCAAGATCTTTTGTTGGTTTGCCATTCGTAATTGAATCAGGGACCACTATAATGCGAGCCTACCCATGCATTCCCATGTTTTCTTTGGTAACACATTCGCATCTGAACCCAAGTCTAGGATTACCTGATCCATTTCATATTCGCCAATTTGTGGCATCAATCTCATTTCCCTCCTGGTGTGCAATGTTTGCATTCCCAGTTTTCATACTAAGTTTGGTTCACCCAACTTTGCACACCTAGTGATCAGCGCTTATAGTCCTTTAACTGCTTTATTTCACACAGCAGCTTCATGCATGTCTCTAAGAAGGTAGTAAGCATAAAAGGATCTATTCCTGGCTCTGATTGATCCTTACTACTTGAAGTAGAGGCCTCCGCAAAGTTCTTCTTAGCTTTCGTAAATGTCTCCTTTGCAAGTTCCAAGTCAAACTTAGGTTCCTTTGTAGGAGCCGTGTGAACCCATGTATCTTGCTCAGGTTGCTTCCCCTTATCTTCCCCTGTGGTCGTACCACTCCTGAGAACCATATTCACATTTGGGTCTTCTTTGCGTGGTTCAGACCTCATCATTTGAATATTCTGTGTCAGAGTAGGCTGAAGTACCCCTTTCTCTTGCATCTGCGTGATTAATGTAGGACAATCTATTACTTCATGATCGAACTAAGCACAATATGAACAAGATATTCTCATTGGGTTGGTGTAATCGCGAGCGTAGTGCCCTAGTCCTCTGCAATTGTAACAGATTAACTATCTGCGCCCCCTTCTTGGCCCCATTCCTCCTTGTCCTTGATCTTGCCCTTGGAATCCAGCGTGCACCATCCCTGCGGCTGGGTCAAGGCCTCGCATTTCCGTGTGCATTCTATATGTTGGGGTCTGTTCCATCATTAACTTGTAGCTACGACAAGTACGCTTGTCGTGGCCCACCGATCTACAAAAATTGAAAAACAGGTGGTGCGGAGTCTGTGTATACCTCTGCAATAGGTGACTGTTGTCCATCGTGTGCTTTCCTCCCACCTGAAAAATCACGCACCAGAGCGCGAGCATCACACTTGGCCCTGCCTGTGCCTTCGGTTGCAACGAGATTGGTCCCTCTCTTACCAAGTAGTTTGCGAATACTGGACAGTGATCCTTTGTGTGGCCTTGGCCTTTAGATTTTATGCACCACACTTCTTCATGCGCCTATGGCCGGGGTGCCCTATCCCGCTTCAAACTCTGCATTTCCAAGCATAGGTTCTGTAGTTTCACGTGGATCTGTTGGAATCCCAATCCCAAATCCTGTATCGATGTTTCATGCAACCTCGTCACCATTTCCAGTGCTTTCACCTGGGTTGAAAGCTTCTATTGTGATAGCGCCGTCCCCAGGTGTGGTGTCAAAGACGCCACAGACCACACGCAGTGCTACGCATCTGTTAGCGTCATATTAGCCTCGCAGATCATACTCTTTAGTCTCTAATCTAGATCCCAGGGGGTCTCACTTGGAAGCATCACAATCTCTTTAAATTTGATGATTGATTATGTCTATGATTTCGGCCAACTAAATTTTATGTTAAGCGCATTCTAGATCTCTGCTATTCCTACATTTGGGTGATCATTCGAGTGCTTGATATACCAAGTCAGTGCGCGATCTTGTAGCACGCTTACCAATGTGGCCTTCTTAATGTTGTCATTTTTGACCCCTTGGGATTCCCACACTGCTCTTACCACGAACCAGAACTAGTCCGGATCCTCATTCCCTACTCCTTTGAATACGGGTAGCTTGATTGCACTCGCCATGTTGAACTGTTGGTTTAGTGGAGGTGGGGTGGTTGAAGATGGAGGTGAAGTAGGTGAAATGGGTGATGGTGTAAGTGGAGGTGATAACTGCAAAATGCGTTGCGTTATCAAACTGACCACACTTCTCGGGGAAACCCGAGCGCGCTCTTCCTCGCTTTCTCAGGGTGGTGAAATTAAAGGATTGTTTCCTAACCCTTCGATCCCCTTGTAGATCTTTCTGCTCCGCATCGTCCCAATCATTAATGTATTTGCATAACCGGCTTCTCACATGATAACATCTTAATCCAAGTATTTAGGGATTTGATGTACCTACCTCGCGGTCCCTTGAGAAAACGTTGTTTTGCTTCGCTATCGCTCATGGTTGTGTTTATCACGAACTCAGTGATAAACCCCCCTATTATCTGTTCAAGCCAATGGTCCACGGCCCACATGATCTTATCTTCTGGTGCCTCCAGTATGCGTACTAACTCCAGAGTCCACACTATCGGTTGATCGAGCTTGTACCTTCCTTGGATGTCGGCTAATCTCGCGATCCAATCATACAGCTCTGAAGAGAAGGTCGCAAAGAAGATCTTGTGGATTTCCATATATACGTAGTGATCTAGCCACCTCTTCTCAGATATATGTGGAGTCTTATTTTCTTGTGTTATGAACTCGTGAAGTTTCTGATCCAACCAATCTTCAATTTCCTTCTTCATAGGGTTCTAGTGTTTCGACATCAAACATCCCTTAGGTAGATCCCGGTCCCGGCAATGGAACCATTTGTTGGCTTGTTGGGGCCTGAGCAAGGTTCAGAAGTGATTTAGCCAAACAAATCCCAAAACCACCAGCCCTTTCGGCAACAGTTTGTGGAGCGCGGACTGAGGTCTCACCCGAGGTAGTATGGGAGTGTGCTGGAACCAGGTTTCCGCACCCTTGGGATGTCTTGATGGGTCTTGGAAGGCTCGCGATCCCAGTCTATGTGCTGCGCTATTTTGTGCAGCTGTCTGTCCAGTTGAACTACCTTTGCGCGACTTAAATGAAGAGCGCGAATGTTATTTACCCTTTAATGTGATTATTATTACTATATACCTTGAATTAATTTCAATGGGCCCAATACTTTCATTTACCATTCAACATATCCAGACATGCGCGCAATCATAAACTATAAACAAATGCATAAATAGAAAAACGGATACGAGATGTTCCAAAACAAACTTATTTTTATTAATGCTTTTTCCAATTACAATCCACTTCCTACCCTGCGCACACAGCTACAGGGGTCCGCGCACACAACTGTGAACTCTACCAGGCCTCTGCACACACAGTTGCAGAGCCTATTCCTACTACTACCAACCATGACTTGGACTTACAGACTCAGAGCGAATTTCATATTTAAAAACCCATATCACTTCATATCATAACTAAAAACTGACTTCTACACTTAGAGCCTCGCTCTATTTATACATTCTCATAGTTCACGACCATGGGTAGGCCGACACATTCTAGATTAATTTACAATATTTTAGGGTGAACAACCCTAGACTCTCGCGCTCTGCGCCCGCATGTTGCGGGGTCTTTACATTACATTGACCCAAAACTTGGCTCTAAGCCCAAAAATCCACTATCGGGGGGATCCGCTGCCCAAAAAATCCTTTAACAAGAGACTATAGGTTTAAACCCCATACAAAAATTACCTGCATAGGAATTCTAAAACACAGAAAATAAACAATGTGAGAGCATAACACATTAAATAGACATACATAGAGATTTTCCCCTGGATCCCAAAACTGGGACTACCAACTTGTTTTTTCATTATGTTCCTTTCAATGTTATAATATACATTTATAATTGCCAAAGCATCCAATACCATGGACCGAAAACCATCACGTCCAAAACCATGGACCAAAAAACCATCGCGTCCAAAACTATGTGAGAAAATCATACACAAAACCATAGGTAGGTCCGCCCAACCTAATATAGGGTCCAAACCCCATAGAGTGGGGTTACTCGTACCCCTCAAACCCCCTGTCACCCCCCCGCTATGCAATCGATGCAACGAAAGTGGGGCTCCGGCCCTCCTCTAATCCCCCAGTTAACTACGTGGGCTAATCGTGGAAAGAATATAACACAACCTAACATTCTCCCACTTGTTGTTTTCTTTCCACAGGGGGCCATGAGAGAGGTTATTGATTTATCCAGTGCTGCAACACCCATTATTTCTTTACACTAAGAGAACTTCTTAAAGCTCACAGATTTTGTCAATACATCTACAATATTCTTCAATGTGTCCACCTTTACCAGCAACACCTTTTTGTCTTATATCATATCCCTCACAAAGTGATACTGAACATCAATGTGCTTTGTCTTTGAATGATATGCTAGGTTCTTTGCCAAGAAAATTGCACTTTGGTTGTCATAGTCTATCCTTATAGTTTCTTGTACTAACCCCATACTTGAACACAATATATGCAACCAAACTACTTCCTTTCTTGCATGAGTGACTACCATGTATTCTGCCTCTGTAGTTGATAGTGACACTACAGATTGTTTCTTACTCATCCAACTGAATGCACCTCCAAGTAGGTTAAAAACATACCTGTTGGGTCTTGAAAATGTCATTCATTTCCATTACACTTTCACTATTATGTCCATTATATCACCTCCATTTCACTACTATGTCACTACATTCATCCCACTTTCATTATCATTGGGCCACATTTATGTTTTTCCAACTTTATTATTCTTAGCTTTTTAAGTGATTTGTGGTTAAAAATTAGAAAATAATGTGCATATGTTTATACCTAACAAGTGGGTTGAGATTGTTGACATGTGTAGGTCAAAAAGAGGCTTCTAGAAGACCTTTATGTGGCACTCTAAAGCCAAATTCGAATTTGAGTGGAGAGAATCATGGGATTATGAGGATATGTGTCACATCTCCTAATTGTATTGAAACTCTAAGAAGACATGTGTCTTATCAGTTCCTATTTTGATTAGGACCCTAGAGGTAGAGGGAGAGATTCATGGACTCTCATTAATGATATGTCTTCTCATATTTTTATATAAATAGGATATATCTATCCTTCATTTGTTAGCCTAGCTTTTTAGTTCTTAAGTTGGTAGCTTTTTGGTAGCTCTTTAGCTTGGAGCTTGTAGTTCTTCTTTGATGGCTTTGGAAAGCTTTGGAGAGCTTTGTTGTACTTTGTAATTTTGAAGAATTTGATTAAAGCTTTGATGTTCTCAACATGGAAGGAGATGTGAAGTAGATGTCATGGAGTACATTAGAATGTAAGGTAGAGTAAATTTTATTTTGTAGTTTTGCTTTGATTTCATTCAAGTATGTCATTTGATTGCTTTCAAGTTTGATAGATTAGAGTTTCTATTCATGCAATTTTAATTCATGCAAGTGTGTTCAACTTGTTGATTGTAGATTATGTTTCTTTACATGTTTCTTGTATTTGCTTATTAGATTAATCGCTCATGCTATATGATGATATTCCGGAGCCTTTAGCTTAACACCGTTTTAAAAGTTAATTGGCGAAATATTGTGATTATAGGGGAGATGATTGGATTTGCTTTTCATTATGGTGCAATTAGATAGTTTAGGTGTCATTTCTTTCATTCTATATGATGATATTTCCAAAGCCTTTAGTTTAACATCGTTTTAGAAATTAATTGGCGAAATATTGTGATTATAGGTGAGATAATTGGCTTCGCTTTTCATTTTATTGCTTTCAAGTTTGATAGTTTAGATTTTACATTCATGCAATTTTAATTCATGCAAGTGTGTTCAACCGATTGATTTTAGATTTATCTAACTGTGTAATTTATGCTTGACAAAATATTCCAAGAAAGTAGTCTTCCTATTTTCCAATTGGTGAATTGGAGCATAGAGAACACAGTAGATTAGTTTTTCTTTACATGTTCTTGCTTTTTTCTTAGTAGGATACTCATTACATAAGTTCATGTCTCATTGAGTCTTTTTAGTTCCTTAAGAACAAAATTCGTGATATGTGAAGTTATGAATGGGACTTGATTTGTTTTTCTTTCTTTATTTTCTTAGATATTTTGCCGGCTTAGATTAATCTAACTGTTCAAAGTTTTGATTTGTTTCATTTTCTCTTTTCTTTAGAAATTAGATTCTAACATAAAAAACAAAACCCCAAAAACAACATAAACTATAAAACAACGAAGTAAGAAAAAATGTTAACCAAGCACATATGGTGCACCATACTTCATCAGTTTACGATACCCGGATTGATAATTTACATAGAGCAATTTATGACACTAAATTGACTAGACATTTTGGCGCCGTTGCCGGGGAAGTGTAATTATGAGACCTTATATCTTACATCTAAAAAAAATTAATAATTTCTTGAGTATGCTCTCCTCCTGCACTTTGTGTGATCCGGAGGATCAGAAAAAGAATTGTTATGTTAAAAAAAAAAAAAAGAGAAAAAAAAAAGGACAAAATAAACTTCATCATTTCATTTGATTCAATAAAAAAAAATAAAAAATCCAACTGCTTTGATAGGTTCAACTGTCCAAGATTGACTATTTATGGTTTGTAGTGACCCTCAAAACACTATGTCCTATTTTAATAAGATTTTACAAACTAGCTGCGGAATGCATCCTGATTCCGTGGCTAACTGTGAATTCCGCAGCTAATTCCAAGATTTAGTAGGTTACAGGCATCCAATGAATAAACTGACCGCATGGACATCTCTAGAATCATCCCGACATGGATCCTATCGTAGTCACCCAACCCAGATCAATAAAAAAATCAGCTTAAAACGTCAGTCAAAGTCTTGTTTTTAGCATATTTTACTTGAAGTCTTTGTTGCCTAAAATTGAAAATCATTAATCATTCTTATAAAATTTCACAATTTCAGAGAAAAAAACAATCAATGGCTATCCCCAATTCCAGTTTCCATTGTGGCCTTAATAAGAAATTTGCATTCATGTTTGAGCTTTGGCCTTAAAATAAACCTGCAATATAAAAAATTCTCCCATCTTTTTGCAGCTTGAAATATACTCTGTTCTTTGGCCTCAACCTCAAATTTCACAGTTGTATTTTGAGTTGTGAAGAGCAAAAGCAATCAGATCATCACCTCCAAAGCTTCTGTCAAACATGCATAAAAATCAGCTGCAAGATTTACTGCAAATAAGCCAATTCTAAGAAACAGCGGCAAAAGAAATGCTTTTATTGCAAATAATGTGAAAGAGCTATATCAAAGAGGAATTTTACAAACTGCATTGCCTGTTTAGACCGTACAAATGTTGCCGAATATGCATATGGATTAGTTGCAATAAGCCGACAGTTGAATGCTTTGGGCTTGAGAGATGTGCCAGAATTTGGATAGTAGTTTAGTTGAAACTCTAGACAATGGGTGATACAATTATTTTACAATATTTCGGTACTTCTATTCATAATAACAACAAATGGTTCAAACATATGCAGCAGAAGAAATTCATTTCACAGCCGAATGCAGCAATAATTTAGGAAAAACGCAAAACACTAAAAAACGTCAAGCTTTAACAGCACGATCTGGCCAAACGGAGATGAATTTGTGGAAAATAAAACATGGCTTTTTTTCCGCAATAGGTTCAATTAGATAACCCATAAATATTTTTAATGAATTTGAAGTGGTTTGGGAGATTTTAGCAGTTATTTGAAGCCCATTTTTTGCAGGCTGCGAGAGGAAAAAACAGATTTTGAATTAATAAACTGGTAGTTTGATTTAATTCGATTGTCTGGGGAAGGGAATTCCAATTTGGAGACATATTATGTGCTGACAATTTACCATGATTATACGTCTCCCACCTTTTAAATGTCGCCCGTCTGTAAACAACAATCTTAATTGGATACGGCTCTTCACAGCCAACTGATAGACGTAACACCTGTTAACAACAATCCTAATTGGATACGGCTCTTCGCAGCCAACCGATAGATGTGGCATGGAGCTTCTTGGCATTCGATGCAGAGGCCATTTGAAAACTCACTCACATTCTGTTCATGTATATTTCCCGTGAGTTAAACCCAAAATTGCCTCTAATTAAATTGGTTGCCTGGAACTACTAGGGAGGAAGAAGAAGTATCAAAGTGGAATGAATCCCATGCAAGTAGTTGTGTTGTTTGTTTTTAGAATCATCCCCTGGATATTCCTGGGAGTTGTCTTAAAACATGAGCTATGGCTGAGTATATCCATGCCTGAACCAAAAACAATTAAACTCTATCAAAGAAAATATAAAACACCATGGCTATCTCATTCAACAACTATGAAATTTTGGGAAATGGTTTCTTGAGAATTGTCAAATCCAAAACAAGTTTGAGTGTTGCAGTAGTTGGTCTGCAGAATAATCCTCTATACATACAAAAAAAAAAAAAACAAAATTGATGGTTGGCTGTCTTTTAACTGCGGAATGCAACTCTATTCCGTAGCTAACTGGCAATTCTGCAGCCATTTTCATACTTTTGTATGTTACAAGTGTCGAAAGACGAAAAGAGGCACATGGGTAGCTGGGAAAATGTTAATACATGGATGGTATCCTATCCATTTGATCTAAGTCGATGAAAAAGACCCCAGTAAAAGGGAAGTCAAGGTGTGTGTTATCACTAAGCCGCCACACTAAGTCGCTGCATGTGAAAAAAAAGAAAACAATTTTGAATCAATGAAATGAATAAGTTATTTACTCACTTTTCTGAAGGTATTGATTAATTTTGGACTGATGATGAAAAATGAATGGCTAACTTTTTATTCAAGATTTTTACCTACAGATATTGCGCACATTCCGCAGCTAAAGCCATTCTGCAGCTGAAAAATCTCATTGTTCAAATCAGTTTAACTTTCTCATACGAAATCAGATTTTGATGATTCAAGTGTCATTGGAAACATCTCAACAAGATCCACATAATAAAAAATCTATCATTAGAGTTTGAAACTTTAAATAATGAAATAAATCGCTGAAAAGAAGCAACATTCAACTTGAGGCACTAATTCCAAAGTAGGTAAAAATTCTTTTGATTTTTACTTTGAGAACTTGTTTCATTAATACAAATTCTTAGTTTTGTGTGTAAATATCATAACTAGATAGATTGATCACCTCTATCCTTTGATAATCTTACATTCCATTGCAGAAGAAGCATTACTTTTTTTTGCAGGTTCCAAGAGGAAGGACAAATGACTACAAAAGAATGGTGTCTCTTTAAGAGACCAATTTGTTTCATAAGAGGATGATCAGCAACAAAGAGGAAATATGTTGATGCAAAATCAGAGCCAAACACTTGAAAAACTTTCAGATACTATTGTCTCCATCACATCCATACCTCATAATAAACCATTCACCTCATTTCACTTCATATTGTCCATTTACATTCACATACACTTTCCATCTCTTTTTGTCCATTCATAACCCACAAATAAAAGCAAGAGACTCATTCACATGCTTATTGCCCATTTCCATTTCTGCTCTCCATTTCCATCTTCCATTTTCATCTTCCTTTCTTATCACTTTCATTTCACAAAAAAGTCCTGCTTCAATGCAAATTATTGAGTCCATAGTCCTTTGAGTCTAAGTTCCTTGTAAAGACACCTTGAGGCTTGCATGCCTTAATGGAAAGTTCTCATGCTGACAAAAAATGGGAATACATTAATGTCCCTTGTTCATCAAATCTTCTAGGCGACTTGACATCGGCAAAACTATTCGTACCTAGCAAGACGTGTTTGGGCATCTTGACTCTCATTGTCATCAATGGTGAGAGTTCTCGTGTTGATTAGTGGCATCCATTAATGGCCACTAAGTCAACAATTTCCTACTATGTTCGACATCAGAACATCTTTTCACATTGTAGGAATTGTGCCAATGAGTTTTGAAGACATGAAGACTGTTATTTTCAGCATTTTGGAGCATATTCAGCAAGTTTTAGTAGAAGCAATAAAAAATCATCTTAACTCTTTATCCATGACTCTTCTTGTTCAGCCACTTGAAGAAGAATATAATCAGAATTTTGCTACCACCACACATGCAACTCATCCATTCCAAAGGGTAAGTTAAGGTATGTCATTTTCTAACTTTTGACCATAGAATTCCATAAAAAACTAGAATAATAATTGTTGGAAAAACATTTCTCTTCCTCATTTCATAAAATTGCCAATGCTATTAGTTGGAGGGGGAAGTACATTCATATTCATATATTGCCATGTCCATATCATATTCAGGAGCCTAAATACTTCCAAAATATATTAACCATTACATTGTTATTATGAGCATACAATGGCTTTTCAAAAAAAATCTTAAAGGATAAATTGGATACAAACACAATCATGGTTGTCACATAAGAACCAACCATCATGCAATCCAATAAAGATATACTTCGCAACAATAATCAAAATATCATTATGCAAAGTTCAAAGATCAAAATAGAATGCAAACAACAAAATATGGTTGTTACACAAGAACCAACCATGTTGCAATTCAAGAAAAACACTTTGCGAAAGTATGAAGTTATCAAATGATATCATGCAAAGTTAAGCCAAAGCTCAAGGGTCAAAAGAATTAATGTAATATATATTGCATGAGGACATGCAATAGTTTCAGTTTGGGAGGTATGTTAGGTCTTGAAAATGTCATTCATTTCCATTACACTTTCACTGTTATGTCCATTATATCACCTCCATTTCACTACTATGCCACTACATTCATCCCACTTTCATTATCATTGAATCACATTTATGTTTTTCCAAACTTTATTAATTATTAGCCTTTTAAAGTGAATTTGTAGTTAAAAAATAGAAAATAATGTACATATGTTTATACCTAACAAGTGGGTTGAGATTGTTGACATGTGTAGGTCAAAAGGAGGCTTCTAGAAGACCTTTATGTGGCACCCTAAGGCCAAATTCTAATTTGATTGGAGAGAATCATGGAATCATGAGGATATGTGTCACATCTCCTAATTGTATTGAAACTCTAAGAATACATGTGTCTTATCAGTTCCTATTTTGATTAGGACCCTACAGGTAGAGGGAGAGATTCATGGACTCTCATTAAGGAGATGGCTTCTCATCTTTTTGTATAAATAGGAGATCTCTCTCCTTCATTTGTTAGCTTAGCTTTTTAGTTCTTAAGGTTGTAGATTTTTTGTAGCTCTTTAGCTTGGAGCTTGTAGTTCTTCTTTGATAGCTTTGGAAAGCTTTGGAGAGCTTTGATGTACTTTGTAATTTTGAAGAATTTGAATAAAGCTTTGATGTTCTCAACATGGAAGGAGATGTTAAGTAGATGTCATAGAGTACATTAGAATGTAAGTTAGAGTAGATTTTATTTTGTAGTTTTGCTTTGATTTCATTCAAGTATGTCATTTGATTGTTTTTAAGTTTGATAGATTAGAGTTTCCATTCATGCAATTTTAATTCATGCAAGTGTTTTCAACCGGTTGATTGTAGATTAGGTTTCTTTACATGTTTCTTGTATTTTCTTATTATATTAGTCTCTCATGCTATATGATGATATTTCCAGAGCCTTTAGCTTAACACCGTTTTAGAAGTTAATTGGCGAAATATTGTGATTATAGGTGAGATGATTGGCTTTGATTTTCATTAGTGTGAAATTAGATATTTTAGATGTCATTTCTTTCATGCTATATGATGATATTTCTGGAGCCTTTAGCTTAACACCGTTTTAGAAGTTAATTGGCAAAAAAATTGTGATTATAGGTGAGATAATTGGCTTCGTTTTTCATTTTATTGCTTTCAAGTTTGATAGTTTAGATTTTCCATTCATGCAATTTTAATTCATGCAAGTGTGTTCAACTAGTTGATTGTAGATTTATCTAACTGTGTAATTTATGATTGACAAAATTTTCCAGGAAAGTAGTCTTCCTATTTTTTGATTGGTGAATTGGAGAATAGAGAACACAATAGATTAGTTTTTCTTTACATGTTATTGCGTTTTGTTTAGTAGGATACTCATTACATAAGTTCATGTCTCATTGAGTCTTTTTAGTTCCTTAAGAACGAAATTGGCGATATGTGAAGTTATGAATGGGACTTGATTTGTTTTTCTTTCTTTCTTTTCTTAGATATTTTGTCGGCTTAGATTAATCTAACTGTTCAAAGTTTTGATTTGTTTCATTTTCTATTTTCTTTAGAAATTAGATTCTAACATAAGAAACAAAACTCAAAAAACAACATAAACTATAAAATAACGAAGTAAGAAAAAAGATTAACTAAGCACATATGGTGCACACACTTCATCAGTTTATGATACCCGGATTGATAATTTACGAAAGAAATTTATGACACTAAATTGACTAGATAATACCCATTTGTAGATCTTCTCTGATCCAGATCTCTAGCCCAGTCTGCATCAATAAAGCCATGAATATCCAACACTCTATCCAATCCTGGTTTTCCTTGGTAGCACAAACCATAATCACTAATGCCATGAAAATACCTGAAAACCCACTTCACTACTTGTTATAGACATATTTTGGCACTGCAAACCCCAATCTCCTATGTCCATAAACCAAGGGCTTCTAAGCCCCTAAAAGTGTTGTTACACACCCTAAAGGAACAAGGTCAGCTGATTACATCATCTCCTAGAAGTTCTCCCTGAAAAACTACTCAGAACTGGTCAAAACTGGACCATACAGACTGCTTAGCGTTAAGGGTGTGATGCATCTCACCTACTACATGTAGAAAGTGTGATGCATACTGAAAAGCCCTTCTGTAGGGTGCGATGAGCGAGAGAAGACAAATGGCAGAGGCAGTTGGCTAGGTGGAAACCCAAAGAATCTTCTATAAACTACTCATTTGACACTTGCCTCTCTGAATTCGCCAAGGGATGAATAAGAGATCATGAAATCTCCAAGTGGAACCAAGAACTATCAGAGAAATGACACTAATCAAAAACCAGAAGTTGACTCACCCACTTGTAAACATCTATATATGGATCCCTCATCTTAGATATCTAGAGGCTATAATTTTGTATCTTGTAAGGAAGTGTTGTTGGTTTCTTTGTGGAACATCATAGTGTTGAGTGATCTAGATTTTCATGAGGTGAAGAAGGATTTCATGCTGGGAGGATGGCGGTGGGTCAGATCAATGGGTTGTAATCCTCTCTTCTACTACTATCAATAAATCTATTTGATTTTTCCTCCATATTCTTGTATATCTCTGAATCTTGTATTGATATATGAATTTGTATGGTCAATATATATCTGATCCTATATTGTTTAAGGTTATAGATCTCTATGTTTTGATGGTATTATGTTGTTTTGACTCTACAGGTGTTCTTTGAAGCGGGACAAGTGAGGAAGGAGTGGCAAAGGTCTGTCAAAGGGAAGAGGAAACAAGCAAGGAGCCAAGCAAAAGACTGAGGTTGGTACTCTCTGCTTCTCTCTCATCTATTTCTCATAAAGGAAAACACAAGTGACTTTAGTTTGTTTGTTTCTAAGATAGCTACTCGTCTTAGTGGGACTAGCAGCTCTGAATGGACACTAGTTTTCCTGATAGCAAAATGGTGACCATACTGGGGAGAAAATAGCTTGTTTGCTTGTTTCTATTTGTTTGTTTTATAAACTACAGACGGAGCCTGAAGTTAAGCTAGCTAGCCTTCGAACTGCTTTTGCTATGCAACTACAAAGTAGATCAACGTTGATTCAGTCAATCTCCGGGTTAGTTTATGAACTGAGCATCTAACTTGCAAACATCCTAAGTGCCCTAGTGGTAGCTCAAGTAACCTCATTAGATCAGCCCCTATGCTTTATGTTTACTGCCTATCATTAGCTCAGCCTAAATCCCTGAACTAAGCTGCAAACTATGAGAAAAAATCAAGCCCAGTCTCATCCCTGGACCATCGCACTATCTCTCATTGGCAGTTTGGATGCATCGCACCTCCCGTGTGCTGCAGAGATGCATCCCTGTTTCCCTGTGTTACAGGTGCGATGATTAGGTAAGACTGTTTCTGCCTCCACATTTTTGTTTTTTCTTCATTGTCTTTAGCTTTATTCAGTAGTTTTGTTGTCTATGATCAGTATACCACTTTTGAAACTCCCTTCCTTTGCATTATTCAGCCTCCATTGTATAAATAATTGTGAATGTTTTTATGTATTTTTCGTCATTTACAGTTCTCCTTTGCAAACAGTAGCTTAATCGAATTGTCGTCTTTTGATTTAAAAGTGTTGCAAGTGTCGTTTTCAATCAAAGAAAAGAACTTCCTCTTTTTGATAGTCGATTACACTTTTGCCCTTGTGTTTGATTTGAATTAATAGTATTTCAAGTGTCGAAAGCAGTTTTCAATTCAAAATCACAAAGTGTCATCTTAGTCTTCCTTCCATTTTTTTGAAAAGAAAATTGTTAGTACTGTCGCTTTGAAAGGAAAATAATTCAGATATGTACTTAGCATTATTTTTGTCAGTCACACATTAAGAAGGTGGAAAAAAAATACATGCATGTGCATTTGCATTTACACTGCTTGTGGAGATTGATTTAGGACAGTGCATCTTAGTGTGTGCTCTTTGCTCTATGTTGAAAGAATTTCACTTCTCTTTCCTTTGTAGCTAGGATTTTCATTGCAAAAAGAAAATAAACAATTGTTTATCATCTTAGGTTGCATATTTAGGAATTGTATATTTACATCACGTCGTGAACATTAAAGGCAAACTTCTTAAGAAAGATCAACTGTAAAATAAATTTCAATGAGCATAAAAACGCTTTGTAACCTAACACACAACATTTAGAAGTCTAGGCTAGAGACGTATTCTGACGTCGTAAAGCCTGGTAACTATCGCTTTAATCATAGGTTAGGTGATTCCTCCTCTTTAAGACGACAAGTGCCAGTACGGACTTGTGCTCCCATGTACCATCAAGTATATATTGGGAGACCACAATAAGCTATATCCTTTATCCTTAGGAAGTTGTGTATGCCGCCTTATCGATTGTAATGCACTGAACACAGCATGCGGGAAGATTGACTGCCGTACTGTCAAAAATATTCTGCAGTTTTGCGATTGGTTTGGTAATCCCTCTGTCTAGATTTCCAGAGTAGTCACTTTCATTCCTTTTTAGACTCCTTAAAAGAAAAGGTCCATCTGAGCACTTGTCACTTCAGGCTCATTAAAAATCGAAGGCGACTAGAGTCATTTTTAGCTTTTCCTCGAGTCTTAAAAATTGAAAAAACAAGTTGTGTCAAAGCGTCATAAAATTTATTTTAATCGAAATAACATCATTGTTCTCTTGTTGGTCTTAGGTTGAGAAAATGGATTCCACCAACCAAGGATTCCCCCTTGGGGAGAATCCTAGTCCCTTCTCCTCTTGGGGAGATGTTTGTGCACCTCATATGGCCACATTGTCCCTTCCAAGACTGACAATTGGCCTACTAGTATGGCTTTTCTCGAACTCTGTTGTTCAAAGCACCATGATTCTTGAGCAATCAAATCAGCAACCGGATGATACTAGAGTTACCCCCCAAACTTCTACTTCGTTTGTTTCTCCCTTTCATTCTTCCTCTTCACTTGGTGAAGCTAGTAAAATTAAAAACCAAGTAACTGAGAAGAAGAAGAAAGGGAAGGAGAAGAAGAAGAAGAAGCCAACGGCAAAAGGGGGCAACCATGCATCGTCTGGCGAAAATCCATACACTGCACCATCCAAACCTAAAGCTCCATGTGTCATATGCAAGGGAGACCACTATCATCGAGATTGTCCTTGCATCCCATGGATCTTAAGGGACTAGTCTCCCTGCTTGCACAATCCAGTGTCCTCAACCTCTGAAGATCATGTTGAAAGTACACCTTCAACTAGTGGCAATGAAGTCACTAGACAAAAAGGAAGATCTAAAACTTTTGTAGACTGTGTGAAGGCGATCATGCCATCCACCGTTGTCCCTTCCTAGACGAAGTTAAAAGAGTCTTGGATAACCATCCTGCTTCACCGCTACGGCTTCCTCCTGGATACAAGAAACTCTTGCCGAGTCCATCACTAATTGAAAATCTGACTTACACGCCTTTGTGGTCGGTCGAAGCATCTATCATTGAAGATAAACCCTCTGATTCCACACTGGACCAAAGTCAACAGGTCGAGATGGCAGTCAACCCAGTCTTGTCTTCAGAAGGTCTACCTTCAGATGATACAGTCACCAAAGAGAATGAGAACGACATGGTTCAAATTCTTTTCATCAACACAGATTCCGATGAATATGGGCGAAATCTACCTGTTCCTTTACCGTAGGAAGGAAGTTCGTCAGAGATTTACCCGGTCATTTATTCGGTCCCCCCTCCAAGCAACCTACGTTTCCTTCGATTGGAATTTACTAGGCAGACCCCGTCTACCATCTAATGTACCATTCTGAATCATAGTACAAGCTTACAGAATGGTCATGGTCAGTACTATCATAGATGAAGGGGATTCTGTGAGTATCCTTACCTCAACTGCTTGGAAAGCGCTTGGTTCACCATCTCTTCTGCGTGAGATTCGAAATCTGACAGGCTTCAACAAAGGAACCAGTCAACCGTTAAGGATCTGTTGGGTCCCTATAATACTAGTGATTACCCCATTACAATTGTAGTTGCATTCCTTATTAATATTGTTGTGCCCCTATTGCCCCCATATTGTTATTACTATGCCCCATAGAATCCATCTATTGCTATTTTTGTGGCTTTATATTATTATTGTTAGGTCGATTGGGTTATATTGTGACTCCTTAGACTCCTATATATAGAAAGGAGGTTTTTTCATTTTTATCATGGAAGAATTGTTCATTTATGTAATGTAAAGGAGGTTTCCCCCTCGAAGAGGCTGAATTCTAAGGTGTTGATCTATCTTTTCTATCTTTCTTGAAGCTGGTTTCATAACAGGATCCTTCCAAGTTTGCCTATAACTTTGGGAAGGAAAACTATCTACTTGAACGTATGGTAGTCCAAGGACTTTTAGATTACAATCTACTCCTTGGGCATGACTACATTTATAGCATGGGAGCTATTGTTTCCTCACTCTTTCGAGTGATGTGTTTTCCACATGAAGGTAGAGTGGTCCAGCTCGTAGACCAGCTTTCATTCCCCAGTTCAAACATAGCTAATAGTCAAGTGCCATCCCTAACTGGTCTTTTTGCACAAGGAATGTCTCATCAATATCTAGTCAATCCACCTAATGAACGCGAGTAATTCGGTGTATGTGGCTAAACCCAGGGGGCATGCACCCTGGTCTGCTTCGGCAGGGAAACTTTAGGTATAGGGTAGGTTTCTGCAGAGGATATATGACTAGTCTGACACACCTGTCCATTTAGGAAAATGGGATTAGACTAGAATAGGATTCCCTCGTCAAGGTTAGGTGATTGGAACTTGAATCACCTTCATCCATTTCGATGGAAAAAGCCCAGGAAGTGTTTTTGTTTGCTACGCAGGTGGAACCATCTCGCTAATGCAAGAACTTCTGTATGGTAAGCTGGAAACTATACTTCTCTATACCTAGGGGCATGCAAACCTTTTTGCATGCAAGTGAAAAGAAACCATTTATTTTCTTAGTTTGTAGGTTCTTAAACCTTTAAACTCGTAGGTTGGTCGTTCCTAGCTTGCATAACGAAAGGCTCTAGAGCAAAGTTTTGAATGGGGTGAGCTCCCTAAAAAATGAACCTATTGATGAGACATCCTTATTATACGACTGGCATGAGCAGTTTTACGCGAAGTTCAAGCTCGTTAAAAAATAAACCTAGTGATGAGAAAATGTTTCCCCAAAGTTTAAGCTCATTAAAAAATGAACCCATCCGTCGGTAAATAACCATTGCAATCGCATAATCATCAGCTTTTGAGCCTTGGTCGTGTTCTTACCATCACCTCCACTCTTTTCTAACCGATCATACGCCTCCATTTGATTGTTACCCCTTTTGAGGAATAACTGCGATGGGTGATTCTATTAGCCATCTTATTTACACTGTTGTGATTGAAAAGTTCCGAACCTTACCTGGAACCAGCTACTATTCGAAAACATCACTCGTTCCTCAAAAAACGAGTCTCCTTTAACCTCTTTTCATCTATCTCATAAAATATGAAAAGATTGTCGAGCAATTGGCCTCTCCAGCTCGTTAAAGTGATTGGAAGTGCCATCCCTCCTCCAGATTTTAATCTTTTTGGACCTGAGGGATCATTACACAAAAAGATCGAGCGCTTGTCTTGTTTGGCTCGTTAAAACTATCAAAAAGTCATCCCTTTCGTATTATTTTATACTTTTTCAGACTTAAGGGATTATGCTACGAAAAAAGATTACTAGAGTTTCCTTTCCGTATCTTTTTAGACTCTCTAAAATTGAAAAGGACCAAGTTCTCTTTGTCGTTAAACTCGTTAAAACAATAGCGACAAACTTGTCCATGCAGACAAGAGCGAGTTTCACTGTCGCTAGGCTCATTAAAACATAGCAACGAGTTTGCCCGAAGGGAAAATTATAGAAGAAGTATATGTTATCCTCCGCAAGCTTGACAAAAATAAAGAGGTATTGGTCAGCAATGATTGGGGAAAAACTGGGAAGAAAACTTGAAGAAACTTTATTGGTAGCAGGTCACTATTGAACATGACACTTTCACTCCATCACCATGATTGATTCAGGTTGGGTTATTCTGTTCACCGGTCATATCGCCATTGATCATCCGTACCATCCATTCTTGGGGTTAACAGTACCAATCCATTTCAGTGTCGCCAATATGTTCAAAAGAAGTCACTCAGAGAATTCACCAACCCAGCTTACATCTCATCCACTGCAATACCTTCACACTTCATTCTTTCATGACCACCACCCTGAACCTTGTATCATCAGATCGTTTTCACCTCCACAAAATCATTTGCTATGTTTCGTGTCGTAGATGTGGGATTCATTAAGCCCCTCTTACAATGGGTCACTTCCTGTTGACATCAGCTCATTATCCAAGAAGTTGACTTAGGAAAAACCCTTTCAGTCCTGTGAAGCTTGCATGCCTCAATGGAAAGTTTCTCACTTCAGGCGATAGGTTTACATCAATGGCCTTCGACCGAAAGATTTTGCGTGGTGTTCAACATCGACTCATGTATTCGCACCATGTGAATTGTACTGCTGTACCTTGAGGGTCATCATCATTATCAGTGATTCCTCTCGCTCCTGTTAACAACTTACATCATTGGTTGGTAATCAGGTGATGTCTTTCCATGTTCGACGTCAGAACATCCTTTCACATGGATCGACTTGTACTTCGGGAAAAGATTGAACGAGTTTGAAGACCTCGGATCTAGTTTCATCCATCTGGGCTGCGATATATTCAGGAAAATAAAGACATCAAATGTACATCATAGCTACACAGATGATCATCCAAGCTAAGGGATGATGGCTCTACCAGAATCATCAGTCTGCTACACAGACGCTTGTTTGTCTCATGTACATGAAAATGAATTTATAAAGCTGAGCATGGGAATGCCCGCCTCAGCTAGATCATGAAAATATTATGAAGATAATGTATTATATTGTATCTTATTACAGGTCACATTCCAGTTTGAAATACCTCGGATCCTCGTGATAAAGCATTTCACCCAACATCAGAAGATCTACGACCTCATGCTTTAGGGGGCAACTGTTATAGACATATTTAGGCACTGCAAACCCCAATCTCATATGTCCATAAACCAAGGGCTTCTAAGCCCCTAAAAGTGTTGTTACACACCCTAAAGGAACAAAGTCAATTGATTACATCATCTCCTAGAAGTTCTCCCTGAAAAACTACTCAAAACTGGTCAAAACTGGACCATACAGACTGCTCAGTGCTAAGGGTGCGATGCATCTCACCTACTACATGCAAAAAGTGCGATGCATACTGAAAAGCCCTTTTGTAGGGTGCGATGAGCG
>APFE030664233.1:35967-71361 GCA_000404065.3 Pinus taeda
ATCCATCTGTTCTACCTCAAAAATCAAAAGCAACATATAAAAGTAATCTAATAGAAGTTACCTTGGCAACATGAGAAAAAATATCACCAAAATCAATTCCCGGCACCTGGGAATAACCTTTTGCTACCAACCGAGCTTTGTATTTCTCCACCTTCCCTTCTGCATTTGTCTTCTACTTGAACACCCATTTGCTGCCAATTCCTTCCAACTGGCAACTCCACCAGATCCCAAGCCTCATTTTTTTGCAAAGATGCCATTTCATCAACCATGGCCTCTTTCCAGAGTTTTCCATCCTCTGAATCTATTGCTTCCTTCATGGTTCTGGGATCATCATCAGTAACAGATAAAGCAAAATTTGAACAGAAAGCAGATGGACTATACCTTTCTGTCCGCCTTCTTTCTCGAACTGATCTTCTCACACCTGGAGTTTTTGGCTCTTCATCTGTTGATTCCTCCTCTGCTATAGAGTTTGATTCTTCCTCCTTTAACTCAAACTCTATCTTCTCAGGTTCCTTTAGTTGGAATTCATTTTTAATAACAACTTTCACCTCTCTAAACACCAAATCTCAGTTGTACACAGCCTTCCTTGTTACTGGGTTCCAAAGCTTATAACCCTTTAAACCATCTTTATACCCAATAAAGATGCACTTTTTAGATTTACTATCCAACTTGGTTCGTTTCTCCTTTGGAACATGTACATATGCATCACATCCAAATACCCTCAAATGTGAAAGAAAGGGTTTCTTACCAGTCCATACCTCCTGTGGAGTCTTATCCTCCAACATTGATGAAGGTGATCTATTGACCAGGTAATATGTTTTCTTCACTACCTCTGCCTAGAATTCTTGTCCTAACCCGACACCACCAAGCATGCTTCTTTCCCTTTCCATCAACGTTTTTTTCATTCTTTCTACAACTCCATTTTGCTAAGGTGTATATGGAGTAATCTTCTGCTATGATATACCACACTTCTTACAGAAATCTTCAAATTCCTTACTGCAAAACTCTCCACCATTATCTGTCCTCAGCACTTTTATCTTCTTCTCTGTCTGGTTTTCCACCAGAGCCTTAAATTCTTTAAACCGGTCAATGACTTCAGATTTCTTCTTAAGGAAATATATCCATTTATTCCTTGAGAAGTCATCTATAAATGATACATAGTACACAGACTTACCTAGTGATGGAACCTTCACGAGTCCAAACACATCATTGTGCACAAGCTCTAATATATGTTTCTCCCTCTTACCACCAAAGGGGAAACTCACTTGATTCTGCTTCTCATATACACAATTTTCATAGAAATCAAAATCCAGAGATATTACTCATACCTTCTACCATATCTTTACCATGAAGTATTTGAAGGCCCTTCTCTCCAATATGTCCAAGCCTTTGATGCCAAAACATGGTATTCTTTCTAGAGACCACTAGATTTTCTGCTCCACTTTTAGGAACCATAGAACTGTTGCACCCATCAACGACAATGCTACCTTGCATCTTATACATAGTTCCAATCCAAACTCCCCACATCAATACCAGTGTTCCCCGAACCATCTTGTAGGTATCCTCCTCAAACACTATTTTTACACCTGAATCATTTAGCTTGCTTACAGAAATCAAATTTCTAGCTAATGTAGGAATATGCAGAACACCCGAAAGTGTTCTAACCCTTCCACCTTGCAACTTTAACTTTACTTTTCCGCGACCAACGATTCTAGCCTTCCTGTCATCCCCCAAGAAGACATCACCACCATTATATTTCTCATACTTGCAGAACCACTCTTTATGGGGAGTGAAGTGAAAGGATGCACCTAAGTCAGTCAACCATGCCTTGCGATTTACATGTGTACTTGGAAAAGCCAAGTACACATCCCCACCTTCATCTGAGGTGGTTTTCGCCTTTGCCAAAGGAGCATCATCATATCTATTTCCTTTATCAGGAGCTTTAAATTTACAATCCCTTTTGTAATGCCCTTCCTTTCCACATTTCCAACACACCACCTTTACAAGTTTTCCTGGAGATTTAGATCTCCCACTCGATGACTTATTTTTGTTTCTGTTTTGGGACCATCCTCATACAGACAAGACATCACCATTCTGGCTCTCCATATTTTTTCCATCTCATCTCCTCCATCAACGAGGATGAGACTATTTCATCAAACTGCAAAGCAGTTGCATTGCTACCTATTGCAATAACCAGACTATCCCACGAATCTGGTAGATAACACAACAAACTGATGCACTTATCTCCATTTGAAATTTTAATATCAGCAAATAATAACTGACTTACCACAGTATTAAATGCGTTCACATGCTCTGTCACAAAATCTCCATCTTTCATCTTCAGGTTATACAGCTTTTTCCATAGGAACAGTTTATTCACCAGAGACTTAGATTGGTACAAAGTCTCTAACTTGTCTCCCAAAGACTTCGTCATAGCTTCCCATGATACATTCAACAATACTGAATCTGGGACACACAATCATATTGTGCTCTTTGCCTTTAAATCCAACTTCTTCTATTCTTCATCGTACACTCTTGTTGGTTTAGTACCTGGATCTACTGCGATCCACTGATATTTATCCACCAACAGATCCTCCATCTTGAGCTTCCACAACTCAAAACTCTGACCATTAAATTTCTTGATCTCTATCTTTCTACTGCTCACCATCTTCTTTCACCACCATAATTGATCTCGCAGATCTCCCATTGAACAGGGTCTACCACAGGCCCAAGCGAAACCCCTTAGCAAAAAAGGCGTCCCCTTGAAGCCAAAACAACTCTGATACCAAATGTAGGTTTTAACCCCATACAGAAATTACTTGCATACGAGTTTTAAAACACAAAAAATAAACAATACGAGAGCATAACACATTAAACACATATACATAGAGATTTTCCCCTGGATCCCAAAACCGGGACTACCAGTTTGATTTTTCATTATGTTCCTTTCAATGTTATAATACATATTTATACATGCCGAAGCATCAAATACCATGACCTGAAAACCATCGCATCCAATACCATGGACCGAAAACCATTGCGTCCAAAACCATGGGCCGAAAAACCATCGCGTCCACAACCATGTGCGAAAATCATGCACAAAACCATAGGTAGGTCCGCCGAACCTAATATAGGGTCCAAAAGCAAAATTTTCTGGGGCGCTGCCCCAGACCCATAGAGTGGGGTTACCTGTACCCCTCAAACCCCCTGTGACCCCCCCGCTATGCAATCTGCGCAACGAAAGGGGGGCTCCGCCCCCCCTCTAATCCCTCGGTTAACTACGTGGGCTAGTCGTGGAAAGAATCTAACACAACCCAACAGAGACTATATTTCTAAATGAATATTGTTCATTGCAATCTAGAACCCATAAATGTAGAACTCTGAGACTTGAACAACTGGTCAAATTCCCCAAAACAATCCCATCAAAAACCACAAAGAAATTTAAACCATTAGAGCTCAACCCTACCTAGATTTTCACATACTTGATCAGAAACATGCAAAACATATATGGGTTCTCCACCAAAAGAAGCTCTCCACCGGTTAGAAATAACAACAATTTTTCATCTTGCTTGAGAAAAATGGATAGATATATAGGTTCCTAAATGCAAACATGGGATTGAGACCTTCAAATGGAGAATAAACTCACACATGAAACCTTTTTGGAACCCATCAATTATTCAACTATTCTGTAAATCCAACCACGAAAAGCCCAATAACAAACGAATGGGAAGAAAAAACCTAAAAACTATTAAGCACTAGAGAAAACAGGCAAAAAAACTAGTGCACTCATGATTAAGGCAAAAATTCAAGCATGCTACATCACTGGAGGATATGTTTGTTGAGAAATTCAGGGCATCAGGATTAAGTGATTTCTCTTTTGTTAGTAACTGCTTGTGAGTGATTTTTACTTCTCAGACTATATCTTATTTTACTTAGATTATTAGTGTTCTTCTTCATCAAACAATTACCAATGCATAAATCATAAAGAGACAAGAGATCCCTCTTGAGAGGAAAACCTGAACAAATTCTTCTTATTATAGAGATTCCAATTGACCAATACCAAGACTAAGAGCCTTGACCTATTTTCCACTCCAAGACCAAGACACAAGCTCCCTTAATGAGATCCTTAGTCAACGATATTCAACCTTCTGCTCCTTTCTTGTTTTCGGCTCCTCTTCAACTTCGACTTCCTTTTTGCTTCAGTATTTTAGCCTCCTTGAATTAGGTATGTAATCCTAATTCAGAAACCATAACATATGCATAATACCCTCTTATTATGACTTGATTCCCTTTTCTTTAGTGGGAGATCTTCTCCTTGGCAACTCAGCTAAAGATATACCCTTATCTCCTCTTTCTTTGACCTGCCTGTAATTTTCAGCCTCTTCTGCAACATAAATAATCCCCTTTCCTTGCATGTGTTAGTGTTGGATAACCCTAAAATGGATCCAAACATTCCTTTCTCTTCCTTCCTTCCTTTTGCTAGCTATACGGGTTCCTTCCAAGTGATCCCCACACCTTTTACTACAGTTTTGTACTTGTCCGAAATTTTGTTCTGAAATGAACACTTGCTGCCCTATTTATAGTCATTGTAGCCTCATAAAAGATGACTTGAGAGGGGGTGAGATGACATGTCCTTTAGTGAAGATATTTTTATTCCTTTTGAAGTCAACTTGAAGGGAGATGCTTGTGCTTGTCTTGGTGGGCTATTTATACTTAAATAATGACTCATACAAAATGTCATATGCCCAAGAAGGGTCTTTCATACATGACATAGAATCAAATTGACTTTTATGACTAGATGAAAAATCATAAAGGCTCATAATGGGAATCATTACTAAAAATAAATTCCTTTCTCATGAAACCCACGAGACCAGCATTACAATAATAGTTTTATTTTTCTTCTTTTCATCAATTACATAAAATCACAATTACACATGTCATTATGAAGACCGAACTTAGTTACATTTTTCAACACTCCCTTTTAACTAGGGAGGTGTTCATAATGGCACTTGTTCATTCTCAATTTGAAAAATTTCTCATAAGAAGAGTCTGATTGGTAATCAATCTGTTTAGCATCATATCAACCAACATTGTCACATAACAAGGCCTTGACTAACAACTCTATCTTTCCACAAGATCTGAGCACAATGCTGGCGAGACCAATGATGTATAGACACCCTCATCATTGGCTCTCTTAGAACATACCCCACCTGGTTTCTCAGGGTGTGTTCCACCAGGACTATTCTTATTTTGGATTCTCAGTCCTCAAAGAATATAGGTCCTTTACAACTACTCTTATCTTGGATGCCCTAACACATCCTCAAAGAGCATTGGATGCCATATGTTTACCCAATCCTCCATTTCATCTTCCCAAGTGAAGACAAGAATGATGTGTCTATCTCTCCCTCTTAATTAGGGAGGACATATCTATTCCAATAAAGGAATGTACCTAAGATCCCTCTTGGCTTAGGAATTTTGTTTCCAAGTTTCTTCCAAATAAGAAACTTGTTTCCGGGCTCCCTCTTAATTATGGACCTATAGTAGCTTCTTAGGTGGAGATGATGGGACAACCAGTTGATTGAATAACTCTTCCTCATGATGTCATGAACTTATTTTCGTTATTCGAGAGTCTTCTTGTTTGGGAATTCTTCATAGGGAACTGACCATCCATCACTTTCATCCATGAGTCAACCATGTCATCATCAAAAAGTGATCCATCAATTCATATTTGGCCTTCCTTCATGCCATGTTTCCTTAAGGATCTTTCATCCTACTACATGACATGCATCGGTGGTGAAAGACATCCATAGAACTTCCCTCTGCAGCCCTACATAGACCTAGTATCGAGATATTTGTTCAAAAATAAAGGAATTAACATTAAAATCAGCATTACCTTTGTGATGGTCTTTCATCATGACATATTCCAGTTTTCATCTACATCCTGCATACATATCGACACATCTCCCAAAGATATATATTGTCAAGGGTCTCTTTCTTTTTTCAAACTCCATCAAATTCTTCATATCTTCCATGGAGATATCCTAGTCAAATCTTCTTAGTCTTTCAGATGTTGATTTCCTTTACCATGGTTGCGTATTCCATGATCTTTTCCTTTCTTCAGACATTTCATTCCCAAAAATTTCAATCAGAATTCCTCAATTGTGGTCAACCGCCTCATATTACATATGAGGACATATTATGTTGATTTTAGTGAATTTTACCCATGAATTTATGCATCCCTTCGAAGGAGGAGATCGTTCCTTTGATTATTTTCTCAAGATAGAGCATTGATCCATGTTACCTGCAACCCTATGACATAACCACCTCATTTTCCTTTGGGTCATCCATACTTCCTACAACAACTTCCTTGATTGAAAGAGCTTCAATCCCTTGATTTGCTTCTCCTTTTATGTCATCATACCATCATCCCATGAATTCCACAAGTTTGGAATTCTTGATGAAACACTTGCTTCCCCTCATGATTGGTGAACCTTTCAATGGAGATTCCATCAGAGAATCTTGAGTATCTAAGGTATCCCCATCAGCAAATGTTTCCTTTTGACAGATGTATGATAAACCTTGTACTAGATGACCTTGCCACTTGTGTTTTGAATGAGATTCCCAAGAGTTATATCCTTGACTTCCATAGATTCTAACCATATTGCATGCTTCTCTATGATGATGTCCCAAGATATTTCTTTAAATTCTTCTATGATGCCTTGACGTATCCCATTAGTTTACTTAGTGAATCATGAAATCCATATCTTACAACAAAAGACTTAGGAACTTGAAAATAACTTATGTCGGGAAGACTATCTCAATAGTGGATATATATTAATTCCTCTTTCTTGGATTTCTTCTTTTTAGCTTCTTCCTCTTTTGTTATTTTCCTTCTTGAGCTTAAGACAATCTCTCCTATAGTACCCATATTATTGACACCCATGACATTGTATTTTAGCCATGTTCTTCTACTTTTCCTGAGAACCAAACTTTCCAAAATTTCCCTTTCTTTTTGTCATTGCAGCATATGCTTGATTTTGCCCACCTGCTCCCACATCAGATTTGGCCTTTAGACTAGGTTCTTCAATCTTGCATAGTGACTATAGATCCTGGAATGGAGTAGCTTCTTTCTTCCCATAAATACTTGAAGTTAAGTTACCCACTCTTTCGGTAATGCATTTAATACCATTATAGTCATTTCTTCATCATACATGACTTCTCCCAGACCTTGTAGTTGATCCCGGATTTCATATATCCTCTTAAAGTATGAGGCTATTTCATCTTCTCTTGACATCTTCAGCTTGTAGAGTTCTTTCCTTAATGAGATGACTTCTCCAACAATGTTTACGGAATACAACTCTACCAGTTTGTCATAGATTTCTTTTAAGGATTTGAATTTAGATACAAATGGGATGAGGGGGTCCTTGATGGATTCTATAAGAATCCTTTGAGCCCTAACTTCTTCTTTCATATACTTGTCAAGAGATTGAACATATTACTTTCTTGGTTTAGAGATAGATCATTTGACATGTTCCATAACCTGATTTTCAATGAGATTCGGATATGTCCTTTTCTTCCATAGCAAGAGAGTTTGAAACCCCAAACAACTTGTTTCTTTCCTTGCAAAAAGACATTTTTACATATTCAGATGTGGACATAATATACTTACTTGATAGGATGCTCTTTCTCCTTGTTTCTTCCTTGATGCTTATGATGATATAGAGAATAGAAAAGTTCTCTTTGATGAAGATAATTTTCTTCAATAATTATCATTGATCTCACAGAGAGGGAGATCCCTTTTTATGGTGAAGTCTTGTTGATGAAGATCAATGATGATTTCCTAATGATGTTTTTTTTTGTATTTGTTGACTTCAAGATGATATTCACTTTGATGCATTCCTTGAATTTTGATCCTTGAGTGTCCCTTGATAAGATGCCCTTCCTTGACTTTGTTACCTTAGCTCTGATACCATGTTGAGAAATTTAAGGCATCAAGATTAAGTGATTTCTCTTCTGTTAGTAACTGCTTGTGAGTGATTTTTACTTATTATATTAGGATCTTCTTTTACTTATATTGTTAGTGTTCTTCTTCATTAAACAATTACCAATGCATAAAATTTCATAAAAAGACAAGAGACACAAAATGTAAGCTATCAATCAGGGCCAAAAATCTCCCTCTTAAGAGGAAAACTTGAACAAATTCTTCTTCTTATAGATATTCCAATTGATGAATACCAAGACCAAGAACCTTGACCTATTTTCCACTCCAAGACCAAGAAGCAAGCTCCCTTGATGAGATCCTTAGTCAACGATAGTCAAACTTCTGCTCCTTTCTTCTTTTCGACTCCTCTTCAACTTCGACTTCCTTTTTGCTTCATACTTTCGGCCTCCTTAAATTAGGTCTGCAATCCTAATTCATAAACCCTAACATATGCATAAGACCCTCTTATTATGACTTGATTCCCTTCTCTTTAGTGGGATGTCTTCTCCTTGGCAACTCGGCTAGAGATATACCCTTATCTTCTCTTGCGTTGACCTTTATGCAATACTTCAACCTCTTCTGCACCAAAAACAGTCCCCTTTCCTTGCACGTGTGAGTGATGGATAACCCTAAAATAGACCCAAACAATCCTCTCTCTTCCTTCCTTCCTTTAGCTAGCTATACGACTTCCTTCCAAGTGATCCTCACACCTTTTACTATAGTTTTGTACTTGTCTGAAATTCTGTTATGAAATTAAAGCGTGTTTCCCTATTTATAGTTGTTGCAGTCTCATAATAAGCCGACTTTAAAGAGGGTGAGCTGACATGTCCTTTAGTGAAGATATTTTTATTCCTTTTGAAGCCAACTTGAAGGGAGATGCTTGTGCTTGTCTTGGAGGGCTATTTATACTTATTTAATGACTCATACAAAATGTAATATGCCCAAGAAGGGTCCTTCATACATGGCATAGTCTCAAATTGACTTCTATGACTGGATGACAAATCCTAGAGGCTCACAATGGGTGCCATTACTAAAAATAAATTTTCTTTCTCATGAATCCCATGAGACAAACATTATAAGAATAATTTTATTTTTTTTCTTTTCATCAATTACATAAAATCACAATTACACATGTCATTATGAAGACCAAACCTTGTTACATTTTTCATCAATGCTTTCCTTATGGTTTGTGGATATATGATCCTTCACCCAAGTACATAAGATCCAATCTTGATACACAACTTACTATCAATATCTTGTGACAACAAGAAAAATAAACATTGTTGTGTAAATTTGAAGTGCATAAACACATGGTAATAAGTCATATTTTATTGCGAGAAATAGTTCTATTATAAAATAACTTATGTTTCACGTATGCCATCAATCATCACATACTACGCATGATGTACATTTAATATTATAAAACGAAAAAAGGAAGCAGTGACAACGTAAATTACACATCAATGCAACCTAAATGCTTCATGATTATCACACAGTGTTGTTTGATGGTTATTTCCATGTCACCCAACTACCTAGTTAAACAATTAAGTTTCTTATAACTAAATTCAGTAGTTATAAACGTGTACAAGAAGCAAAATCACGACACTCAAAGGGGTGATATTCACACATGTTCTTGATTTCCTCTATGTAACTTGGATGTCCTAGTTGAGCCAAAAGCATAAGCATGACTATGATAAGCATTTTCCTAGAAGAAACAAAAAACTTATGGTGCTATCTAATAGAATAACATTTCAACTAATGGAAAACATAGGACCAATAGCATGTCTTCTTATTCCTTAAAAACAAGATATTAGAGCCAAAAAGCTTGCTAAAACAAGTCTAGTGCACCTACTGACTGAAACAATCTATATCTTTCAATGAAAGTATTGAAAAATGTAACTAGTGTCGGTCTTCATAATGGTATTTGAGTCGTGATGTGATGTGTTTGTAAAAAGAAAGAAGAATTAATTTTATTATAAAATAAATTGACTTATTAAAGCATGAGTTTCATGCTTGGATTAATGTTTTTAGGTCAAAGCTTTGATTATAGGCTTCTATGATTTAAGTCAAGTGTCCTTGTCAATTTCATAATTTAGCAACCCCTTCTTGGGCATTATCAATCAAGAAACAAATTTATTTTTATGTAAAATAGGTTATTTAGGCCTCCACCAAGTCAGCTTCAACTTGGACAAGTCGGCGTAATTAGGGAGGCATAATCCACTATAAAAGGGCAGCAACTCAGCCCATTTGGAGTACATCATCATCAAGTTCGATCTGTAGTAGCTGAAGGAAGAAAAAGGGTGAGAAGTTCAAGGAAGAGGAAGAAAACCCTAGCGAAGGAGAAGAAAGTCTTTATCGGGCAAACACAAGTCAAATTCTCTCTCGCTTCGTTGAAGCTGCTGGGGAGGTCGAAGTTGTTGGGCTGCAGTAGGGCCAAGATTCTGGATTGTAGTTGCGCTGAAGCTATTGGACATGAAGAGACTACTAAAGTTTGTTGAATCATCTTGGAAGGCTGACTTGGTGGACGAGGCAGGTCTTTTGTTCAGATCTAAGGTCTTGGTCTATCTCAATTTGATTAGTGGAAGAGTTTGATTGGGTTTTCCCCTAGAGAGGGGTTTTAGCCCCAGTTGAGTGCCTACATTTGGTGTCGTTGATATTCATGTTTTGTTTTGATGCTTGTTTGATGAAACAAAGATAAAAGAACATAAATAGAAGATAATAAGTCCACAAGAATATCACATGTAATTATCAATATAAGAGAATCTTTCTGTGTTAATTTTAGATAACAATGGTATGTTCTATGCTTAAGAGCAATTTACTTCAACTTTTCTTGTTGGCCCAATACCAATTTCCAGATTAGCAATCAAATTAACATGACAGTAGATGCAGATAGAACATAAATAAAAACAAGACAAGCCAAGACAAGAGGACACAAGATGTGGCGCATGCCAGGGACAAACCCCAATGTGAGGAAACCCTTTAATCAATTCTTCTTCTTATTCTTCAAAAGTTCAACAGAGAGAGAGAGTACAATATACAAAATTCACGTGCCCAATCACAATCAAATCTGTCCATTCAAACCGCAGTCAACAATATGCCCTAACCAAAAATTCAACGTTGGTCAAATCTGCAGAATTACACCTCCAAATCAGCTTGGTCAAACCTAGTCAAATTGGCCTCCAATAATAGTCCAAATCAGCCCAAAACAATCCTGAAAATATCAGTCAAACTCGGTCAATGCAGAGTCAAACATGTGGTTAACGCTGGTCAAACATCTCAGATTACCTCGATTTTTGTGCCCAAAAATGTAGATTGCCCAAACAAATTTTCTCTAAGGAAAAAAGCAGTCAAACACTGTCCAATGCTACCCAGTCAATGCTGGTCAATCCTTCTGCAATTCGGTCAACACATAAAACATAAAATTACAGACTTGTCCTTCGCACGTGTGGAGAAGAGATGCTACCCAGAAATCTGTACACCCAATCAGATGAGGAGAGAGAGAGAAATTGTGTGATAAATGATGTCCAAATGAGGTAGATGCTCCTCCTATTTATATGCAACGTTGAGGGCGAAGAGACGTGTCTTTTGGGCTTTCGAGCTTACATTAGATTGTTGATCGACCTTGACAATTTGTCCATAGAAGAAATAAATTCATAATTTCATTTATACATGTCAGAATGAGATGATCTTTAGATCAATCCTACACCTCTCGGAAAAAGGAATCTAATAAAAATATCAGTTGCATCATATGAGCTTTCTAAGGTGGAGTTTGGCCCTAGCTGCCAAATTTAACACTCCCTCTCAACTAGGGATAAATCCACCTACCAAACCATATGGTAATATGTACCATCTCTGACATCCCTGCGCTATTATCCTCTGCTCTACTTTGCTCTACTGAACCATGAAGAATAATGAAGAATAAATGATTGAGAATGTGTCATACCATTCTCCACTGACCCAAAGTCAGTGTCCATTGATCCCAGATCAATATCAAACATCCTAGCATAGGGAGTATGGTAGTACACGATGCGTCCATCGGTAGTACTATGGTCCCTATCCTCATTTCCCTACTCATTGGCGAGATGAGAGGTACTTCCCATGAGTCCCGGACTACATGGGTAGCATGTATCGGCAGGAGAAGGTGAACTACTCATCCTGCTCATATGCCATAAGAGAAGGTGAACCACTCATCCTATGCATATCTCAACCATCATGGGGTATCATAGGGGAAGGTGAACCACTCACCCTATGGTCACTCATTGCTCTAAGAAGTACCCCAAGCCCCCCCCCCACCCGGAGCAACTAGAGTTCAATATCCAAATCAAACGGGACCCTCATAAGAGGGTCCCTAAACAACTCCATGTCGTTCACAGAAGGTTGAGAATTTGACCTTCCCCAGGGGCTTGGTAAGAATATCTGCAACCTGATCATTAGTCCCAATATGACGGAACCTTAATGTTCTCGGTTGTACCATATCCCAGATAAAGTGGTACCTAATATTAATATGCTTGGAGCGGTCATGAAACACGATATTATCATAAAGATGAATCCCACTTTGGTTGTCACAGAAGATCATAGTGGTATCCAACACATGTCCAAACAACTCACTAAAGAGCTTCCTCAACCAAATAACTTCACAGGAGGCCACACTAGCAACGATATATTTGGCCTTGGCGGTGCTCAAAGTAACCGACTTTTGCTTCCTGCTCATCCATGATATCGAAGAAGAACCTAGAGAGAAGCAACATCCTTATGTGCTTTTATAATCCACCATACTGCTAACCCAGTGAGCATCAGAATAACCATGGAGCCTCACATTCCCGACAGTGTATCTCAGTCCATAGGTGATTGTACCTTGGAGATATCTCAAGATATTCTTGGCAACAATCCAACGTATGTGATGAGGCTCAACCATAAACAGACTCAATGTATTCACTACAAAGCATGTCTGGACAAGAGTTCACTAAGAACATCAGGGCCCCCACAAGTTGATGATACTTAGAAGGATTTCCCAAAACAGGCCCAGCAGCACTTCCGCATAACTTCTTGAAGTTAAGTTCCATCAGAGTAGTCATGGACTTGCAATCCACCATCCCAAATCTTTTAAGTAGCTTCACAATGTATTTTCCTTGAGAAAGGTAAATTTCACCTGGCTTTTGCTAGATCTACAACCCTAGGAAATAATGTATCAGTCTTAGGTCCTTCATCTCGAATTCAGAGGCCAACTCCCTATTACATTGATGAATGAGAGGGTTTTCACCTGTCAAAAAGATATCATCCACATAAAGTACCAAGATGAGAGGTCTGTCATTCTCAAACTTAAAGTAAACATTTAGATCATCGTCACTTCTTGTAAATCATAGTTTCATCAGATGGTTGTCGATCCTCTCATACCAACCCCGGGGAACTTGCTTCAGCCCATAGAGGGATTTCTTCAACCTGCATACATGTGTTTGACGATCTTGAACTTCGAGCCCCTCGAGTTGTTCTACATAGACTTCCTCCTTAAATGAGCCATGCAAGAAGGCGGTTTTGACATCCATCTTATCTAGGTTCCATCCTTGTGAGGTAATAAGGGCTATAATCGAACAGATGATGGTATATCAGGAAACTGGTGCAAATATATCATCGTAGTCCACACCTTCCTTTTGGGAGAAGCCTCGAGCAACAAACTTGGCCTTGAACTTTTTAGCACTTCCATAAGCTCCATGCTTGATATTGTAGAGCCATTTCGAGGTAACAACAGATTTGTCCTTGGGTCTAGGGACCACATCCCAGACATCATTTTTCATAATCGACTCATACTCTTCATTCATAGCATCCTTCCAAACTTGGTTCTTCACAGCTTCTTTGAATGTGCAAGCCTCAGTTTGAAGAATGGTGCTCATGCTAGTTAAGTGCCCTTGGTACCTATTTGGCTCCTTACTTTAACGAAATGTCCCCCTTGGTGGAATATGTTTATCGACATCTTCGAGAGTTTCCATAAGCCATGAGGGTCTCCTTTTTTAAGAGGAGGACTCATGAGGAGGTGGATCAATGAGATCCATCGGTACTTCAACATCGGGGATCGACTCATCCTATTGTTCTCCATGTTTTCCTCTATCTGCTTCTTTGTCCTTCCTCGGAATAAGAAGGTTACTAATCTTCCCAAAGGAAGCATCTTCATCAAAGGTGACATCACGACTTATCTCCACTTCTCTTTGACCAGGCACATAGATTCTATATGCCTTAGAAGTTTCACTATAGCCCACAAATGTTCCTGTCTTCCTAGATGCATCCAATTTGTTTCTCTTTTCTTTCGGCACATGAAAATATACGGGACTACCAAAGATTCTAAAGTGAGAAACATCAAGTTTCTTACCGATGAAAACTTCTTCTAGAGTTTTGGAGTCCAACGCTTGATGAGGGAATCTATTTTGAACATACACGAAAATGTTGGCAACTTCCGCCCATAAGAACTTCAGAAGGCTTTGATCATGAAGCATGGCACGATTGGCATGTATAATAGAACATTTCTTCTTTTCAGCTACATCATTTTGCTCAGGAGTATACACGGTAGTACTCTCCCTCTTAATGCCAACTTCTCTACAATAGCAAATGAACTCATTTGATTCTTATTCGGTTCCATTATCGGTCCTCAATATTTTGATCTTCTTCCCTGTGTGATTTTCGACCAAGGCTTTGAAAGAACAGAACCATGAGAATACTTTGTCCTTCTTCTTCAAGAAATATATCCAAGTTTTGCAAGGGAAATCATCCACAAAGATAGCATAATATAAATATCCTCCCAAAAATGTCACAGGCATCATACCAAATAGATCAAAATGAACCAATTGCAAAATGTCGGTAGTCTTGCTATCACTTGAGGGGAATGGTCCCCTTGTATGTTTTCCTTCCGCACATCCCTGACAAACACCTTCATGTTCTACTTTAAATTCGGGCATATCTATCACCATCGTCCTCACATCGGGTAGAGACTTATAATGAAGATGAGCAAACCACCAGTGCCATAGTTCGGATTGAAGAGATGTGTCATAAGACATAACTCTCAATGGGCTTCCTCCAAATTGATATAGGCTATCAACCCTGAATCCAAGATTAAATGCTTCTTTGAAATTTCTATTCAAGACACATACCTTTCCATTGATGAATGCCACCTTGAATCCTTTGTCCTCCATCACCAAGATAGATACCAAGTTCTTCTTTAGATTGGGTACATATAGTACTTCTTGTAAATGAATGGTGTTACCTTGATTCAATTGAAGGGTAACATTTCAACTCGCTTCATGGGATAGGTGGCATTGTCCCTAAGAATGATTTCCAAATTTTAATCCTTTTTTGTCAAATTTGAAAGAGCTTCCTTATACCCAGTGAAGTGCCTTGAGGCACCACTATCAATCAACCAATTTCCCAAGGTATCCGAAGGAGAGGCAGTAGACAGGGCAGATATAAGATAAAATTACTTTTGCTTGTTACCTACAACATTAGATTCATCATACCTGGCGTTTCTTGATCTTTTGGGAGGTCGACCATTTCCATGTTGAGTAGTGGAAGCAGTCCTTTTTCCTTCGTTGTTGAATTTTCCATTCCTTTGATTGTTGTTGCCCCTAAAATTGTTGTGGTTGTGGTTTTCATCATCATGAGGTGTATCCCTTCTATTAAGACACTCCCTGGCATAGTCGCCAAACCTATTACAAATGAAGCATCTTCCCTTCCTTCCATCATTGAATCTTGATCTTCCTTGACATTGCTTCTTTGAACCTGCATTATTCTTCTTTTTAGCATAAGCAAAGAATGCAGTAAGTTCATTCCTATTTGAAAACATGTCTTTCTCCATCATCCTTGTTTCTTATTGAGTGCATCTAGTCAACAATTCATCAGAACCTAGAATCCTGTCATTGTTGAGGATAGTAGTGTTGAACAAATGCCATTCACGAGGGAGTCCCCCAAGGGCAATGAGAGTGAGCTCCCTATCAACAATAACTTTTCCAATTGAAAGAAGATCATTTTGATCTCGGTAATCCTCATGAAATAGGATTGGATATCTTCACCTCTTCCCTTCTTTGTTCTTCAACTTGTTCTTGAGGAAGGGAACTTAGTTTGCATTGTTAACTTCAACATGCCAACCAACCTGTCATACATCTCCTTGGATGTGTTCAAATCAAAGATATATACAACCAAATGCTTGTTAATAGAATCCCTGGTGATCTTCTTAGCTTTGACTTCACCTTTCTTGTACTTTGTCTTAGCTGCAACTAGTACATTTGAAAGAGGTTCAATGATCTTTCCTTGAACATAATCCATAACATCTTGCTTTTCCAAAGTCAAATCAAGAGACATCTTCCATGCATGGTAATCAGACTTATCATCGAACTTGTCATCAAGCTTGAAGTAAGATGTAGAGGCCATTGACTATTGTCCTTGTCCAACAAATCTCAGTGATTGCCCTTTTCATTCTTACTTGGGTTGTATCTTCACCTCAGCTTTGATTCCATGTTAATTTTAGATAACAATGGTATGTTCTATGCTTAAGAGCATTTTACTTCAATTTTTCTTATTAACGCAATATTAATTTCCATATTAGCAATCACATTAACATGATAGTAAATGCAGATAGAACATAAATTAAAACAATAGAAGACAAGCCAAGACAAGAGGACACAAGATGTGGCACACACCAAGGACAAACCCTAATGTGGGGGAACCCTTTGATCAATTCTTCTTATTATTCTTCAATAGTTCAGTAGAAAGAGAAAGATAATACAATATACAAAATTCACTTGCCCAATCACAGTTAAATCTGTCCAATCAAACTGTAGTCAACAAGATGCCCTAACCAAAAAGTCAACGTTAGTCAAATCAGCAGAATTACACCTCCAAATCGGCCTCCAACGACAGACCAAATCAGCCCAAAATAGTCCCGAAAATATAAGTCAAACTCAGTCAACACAGAGTCAAACCTGCGATCAACGCTGGTCAAACAACTCAAATTGCCTCGATTTCTATGCCCAGAAATGTGGCTTGCGCAAACAAATTCTCCAAGGAAAAACGCAGTCAAACACTGTCAACCACTGCCCGGCAAACGCTAGTGAATCCTTCTGCAATTCGGTCAACCCAAAAAACAGAAAATCACTGACTTGTCCTACGCACGTGTGGAGGAGAGACGCTGCCCAATTATCCGTACACCCAATCAAATGAAGAGAGAGAAAATGTGTGATAAATGATGTCCAAATGAAGTAGATGTTCCTTCTATTTAAATGCAACGTTGAGGGTGAAGAGACGTGTCTTTTGGACTCTTGAGCTTACATTAGATCGCTGGCGGACCTTGACAATTTGTCCATAGAAGAAATAAATTCATAATTCCATTTATACATGTCAGAATGAGATCTTTAGATCAATCCTACACCTTTCGGAAAGAGGAATCCAATAAAAATATCAGCGGCACCATATGAGCTGTCTAAGGTGGAGTTTGGCCCTAGTTGCCAAATTTAACATTCTGCATTTCTAATTTTTTAACAGGAAGGACGTTTTCCCAAATTGTGGGGAAAAATCATCTCATCAAGTCGAAATACTCATTCAAATTATAGATTCTAGAATCAAGTATAGAAGTATTATGAGATAATTTTCCCAAGCATATTTTTTCAACGACTAATTAGTGATGCAATTTGATTTTACAAAGAATCCAACAATTGTCCATTTCAATTGACCAACATGGGACACATATTTGTCTGCATCTAACATAATGAAATTCAAAACTATTCTAAGCAACAAATTGACAACACCCTCTCCAAAGGAAAAATATGTTATTCTATCAGTATTTGAGACAAATTGAACATGTTAACATAACAAACCATTATACACTATGTTGCACTAGTTTTGGGGATGGGGAACGTTAAGGACGAGGGGACGAGTCTCCGACACAGCTAGAGTGCACCCCCCCAAATTTTAGGGAACGGCGGGTTGGCGACGGCATATATATGTGTGTGTGTGTGTATGTGTGTGTATTGCATAATACTATAAAGTATATTTGTAGTTGTTTCAAGCTTGTAAGCATAACAACTTATACTTTATAGTATTATGCACAACTCTTACTCTCACCAATTAAAATCTCAAACAATATAAAAAAAGTTGAATGACATTCCATTATTGGCCACAAGACATGAGATTTAGTGTTAAGAAACTTAAGTGAAACTACTTTAAATTTGTAATAAGGTCAAATAGAATTGTCTTTATAGCAGTTTTTTTCTCATATTTCTTGTTAATGATGATTGTTAAACATAAGAGGCATTTCCTTTTCAATAGGTTTTGAAAAAATTTATAGCTATGTTGAAAACCACTATAAAATACTTTGGTTTTCTAAAGATATTGAATTCATATTCCAAATTATAAGGGATTGAATAGGAATTTATTTAAAAATTTAGTATCCAATCCAATTCACTATTATTTAAGCGTTTTCACAATGCTTGGGGTTGGGATGATGGAAGCACTGGACTTGAATGAATCCTCAAAACCCACATAAAATATATAAAAGTTGAGATGATCCGAAAAGTGAAAAAACAAGAAAAATAACCACAAGGATCAACCTTTTAGAACATTGTATCTTCCGCTTTCTTGACATGGAGGCTGATTTTTGTAATTTTACAATTGAAAATACAATATCTAAATCACTAGAAATCCAAAATGAAACCCATCATATAAAACCTATGTTTTAAATTGCAATTTGTACAAAATACTTAGATTCAATGCATTCCAAAAAAATATGAATGGGAAAATAATCATATTGTTCAATCATCAATGTCCATAATTGGCAAAACTAAAGCTATGTGCTTAGATTATCCCTAAAACCTTCCTATAACATCCCTGAAATCTTCCCCAAAAAAACCCTTGAAATCTGCCAAAGACATCCCTGAAATCTGTCCGGAACATTCTAGAAATTTGTTTGGAACATCTTGGGGATGGCCAACAAGTCCCCAAGTCCCAGATGGAGTCCCCAACAGTTTGGGGATGTTTCCTAAAGGTCCAAAAGCCCCCGGAATGCAGGAACACAGGTTACCTGAATATTTTTTGGGGGGATGGGCCCCCCTGCACAAGTAGAATGTCTTCCAACCAATGTTATTAAACTCAAGCAAAAAACATAAATGAGAAAAGTAAACATGGGATGTATATGCAGTCAAATGCATCCAACTATCCTATTAAAATCAGCTAGAAATCCAATATATTGAGGAAAGGCAGGAAGAAGATTCATGACAATTAGAATGGTTGGCATGTTTCTTGAGAAAAAAATAATGTAATGAACTCTCTGATGGAGAGTTCACAAGAAGCTTATATGGTTTAAGTTTGTTTTTGTTTTTGTTTTTTCTTTTTTAATAGGTTAAGCCTAGGCCAAGGCCAGCCTGTCTATTGTATGGAAGAATGATCTACCTACAGTGGGATGCTATTACCAGAAATTTGTGAAGCTTGGTTAAGCTTGGACATGTTTAGGATAGTTTAATTCCCCCAGAAGTGGCTTCCATCCTCAACCCCTCCTCATGAGGTTTGATACTTTGAACTCGATATATAACTTAAATGATTAAGTTATATCTCTAGAAAACTATGAGAACTCCATGTTAGAAAGTAATGGGCAACTAGTGTATCAATAAGTGAAAAAGTGACCTTGTAACCCAGTACCAAAAAAGGAAATGTATAAAAAATACACGGCCAAGAACGGTGAAGGATTCTGTTCCTTGAAATGAGCTCATTCGAAAAAGCCAGGCCTGGCATTAGATCATTTTCTTCAGCCAAAAAATTTGAACGACAACTATCCGAGAGAAAATACCCTCAGCACAAGCAAATGCAAGTATCCTGAAAACACACTCTGCACAAGCAAATGCAAGTATCCTGAGAATACCCTCTGCACAAGCAAATGCAAGTATCCTTTCAGCAGAATTTTCAGAGCTTCCAACGAAGAGCCCAGTATGCCCAGTATGCCTTCTTAGCTACAAAAGGAGTGGTTCGATTGAATGAAACAAGAAATTCTCCTTGAAATGTAATTCTTTATCAAGAAATTATATGTTTCTGAACGGCTGTTTTTTATTGCAATCGGGCACCCACGGACTTGAGCTTCTTTCATGAAACAGCTAGCCAAATTCACCCGAAAAAACCCGTCAGAAGTCACACACAACGCCAAAATATGACCAATAAGCGCTTCTCATCAGAGTTCAACCTTTCCCAGTGCGGACTACCTTGAGAGTCTGAGACAGATCAACCTCGTCAGAGATGAAAAAACAGGTCTTTATATTTCCCAGATCTGCGGATACTTGATCCGAAATATGTCAGTCTCTGTTGGTTCTCTACCAAAAGTGGATATTTAGCAACAACAACAATTATCGATCTTATTTTGACTAAAATTGAGAAAACAAGCCTGAGACCTTGAGAAAAAACAGGTCTTTATATATATTTCCCAGATCTGCGGATACTTGATCCGAAATATGTCAGTCTCTGTTGGTTCTCTACCAAAAGTGGATATTTAGCAACAACAACAATTATCGATCTTATTTTGACTAAAATTGAGACATTTACAGGCCCCTAGATGAAAAAACAAGCCTGAGACCTTGAGAATGGAGGTTAAACACCAACATAAAGCAATATTTGGGCCCATAAAGCATTCAATACTCTACAAAACCAGCCATGAAAAAAGCCCAATAACAAGCCAACACTAAGAAAACACACCACAACTATTGTTAGAACTATTCTGCACCACAGAAAACTGAATAATGACCAGTGCACTCATGATTAAAGCTATTGAATTTCCAACTCAGTAAAGGCCTTTTAAGGCTCATTTTAGACCTTAAATTTCCTCCAATGATGGAAGCAATCAGATACAAAGAATCTAGTTTGAATTCAACAGTCTGATATTCTGATATTTGGTGACCACTGATCACTGCTATGCAATCTGGCACCCACATCATAGTGAATCAGGAAAATCAAATTCACAAGAGGTTTTCAGTTGCATAGATGTAAGTTAAAACCAAACCTCACGGAGAAAAAAGAAACTAAATTGCTTTCTAGCATGCCAAAGAGGCAATATTTCACTATATATATAATGATGAAGTCAACATCGAATATAAATTTTATTTTGCCACTGGCAAACGAGAAACAGCTCTCCAACCAATATCCCTCCGACAAAATCCCTCAGGCCAAACGATTTCATTAACAACTTGGTATGCCCTTTCTTGAGCCTCTGCTATATCACTTCCCATGGCTGTGACACCCAGCACGCGTCCTCCCATGGCAACCATATTTCCATGTGAATCCAATGCTGTCCCCGCATGAAATATTTTAACTTTTGATGCAGAGACCTCCGCTTCCTGAAGGTTCTTTATAATAGTGCCTCTTTTATAGTCTCCAGGGTAGCCTTTACTTGCAAGGACAACAACCAAGGCCGAATCTTTTGACCAATCCAATGTTACTCCACTCAATTGTCCTTTGCAAGCTGCAAGTAGAATTTGAACCAAATCTGATTCCAAGCGAACCATTAAAACCTGCACAGTCGAATTCTACAAAAAGGTTTAGAAAGCTGATATCAAATCCAAACAACACAAAACTACCAAAGTAAAGTACTTTCATCAAATGAAATTTGATCATCCTACTATAGATTACCCCATCTTGATAAAGAATTATGTAAATCAATACCATTAAATAATATAGAGTCAGGTTCTTTTATGTGTCTCTACTTAACACAGCAGAAGTTGCTTTGATGAGTTTCAACTTTCAAGGTCTGTATTTGTAAAATAAACAAAAACATCAATTGAGCCTTCAAAAAAAGACTCAGCAACTTGCCATTATGCGCAATTGTTTTGTCATAAATCATTGCAGTGAGCTTACGATTGCAGCCATATTGGGATATTACTGATTTTCCAACTGACACATATTTTCAGCTTCTGTTTTTCACGCCTGTGAAAAACCTACTAGATAAATTCCTACATCGCAGACATAACTGACTAGCCTTCCCATCACTGCTTAAAATTAGGGATGTGCATCTGAGGTAACATCTGGCTTTTAATGAACTGATATTGGAGCAGTGTAGTTGTGGACATGAATCAAATAAAGAGTTGTCAGGCCTTCAGGTAAAGCATTAGAGACTATTACACTTTAGCCTTGGCACCAACACTTAGCAGACAGATTGGAGGCTGGAGTCATGGATAAATTAGACTCCCTGAATAGTTGTAATTCATAAGACATGCAAAAATCAGCTTCACCCTCTCCTTTTACTGTCATGAAATAATCCATACTTCCAAGACAATGACTATTATAATGCCCTCCCTCTAAAGTCAAGCAAAGACATTATTCAAAGCAGAGTCGAACATACACAGACTATCCTCCTAGGACTTATAGGCATTTCTCATCTGCTAACACACTGAATTTACAGAGTAGTCTACAACACAAATTCTGTCAAACAAGCCTTAGACAAATAGAAAAGAAAAGAAGGCACACTGACCTGACATTCAGGATCTCCAAATCTAACATTGTACTCAAGAAGTTTCGGTAAACCTGATTTGGAATCTATGATTAATCCAGCATAGAGTACCCCCACAAACCTACAACCTTCTGCCTCCATTCCCTTCACAGTTGGAAGAATAATTGATTTCATCACCACAGACTCAAGTTCCTTTGTCAAGATTGGAGCTGGTGAATATGCCCCCATTCCTCCTGTATTTGGACCTTTATCTCCTTCACCCACACGTTTATGATCCTGTGCAGAAGCCAGAGGAAGAGCATTTTCACCATCAACAAGAGCAAAAAATGAAGCTTCCTCTCCTTCAAGGAACTCTTCCACAATAATCTGATGACCAGCTGACCCAAAATTTCCTTTTACTAGCATGCTATCAACTGCACCATAGGCTTCTTCCAGGGTCTCTGCAACAACAACTCCTTTCCCAGAAGCCAAGCCATCCACTTTCACAACAATAGGTGCCCCTTGTTTCTCTATATAGCTTTTGGCATCTGAAGCATTGGTAAATGTTTGGTACTGCAAATAGATCAAGTAAAAAATTAGAGACAGATTTCAAGACAGGATTGTTTAATTAGTAAGTCTATTTTACAATTGAAATTTTTTGAATGTGATAACTGATCATTTAGCAAGAGCTATGATGTCATATTGATAGAGTTTTATTACGCCAGCAGGTAAGTAAATGAGAAACATAACCAGATGAAAACATCATTTAGGTAGAGAACCTTGGCTGTAGGGATGCCATACTTGTCGCACAGCTTCTTCATGAAATCCTTTGACCCCTCCAAAGCTGCTGCTTCTGATGAAGGGCCAAAAGTAGGGATTCCTGCTTTAACAAGATCATTTACAAGACCAGCAACCAAAGGTGCTTCTGGACCCACGACAACTAATCCAACGCCCCACCTTTGACAAAAGGAGATAACTGCAGAACTGTTGTGAATGTCAAGATCCATTATACAAGTTGCATCTCCTGAATCTGCTATGCCAGCATTTCCTGGGGCACAGAACACTGCATCACAAGAAGATGATCGCTGCAATGCATAGCAAAGTGCATGCTCTCTGCCTCCTCCTCCAATAACTAATACAACCACGCCTTCTGCACCAATAAATATCTTTGATGTTTATCATTACAAACATCAAATACAAGCAAAATAGTTACATGCCCATGAGAAGTTTAAGGTCATTCTGAATTATACATTACTGGCATGAAAAAAATAGATATGCATCATAGCGTTCTGTTCTCTCCCAACATCTACTAACCTGATTAGCACAAGAAATACATTATGTTGTCCATGTTAGAGTAGATTCATATTTAAATATCTGATGAATGCCTAGTTACCAAATTGCATGACCACCTTCAGTTATCAAGTTAATAATCAATAATTCATTATTTGCAACTATGTATTGGGTAAATATTTCCATATTACACTATTAAAAGGCACCCACAACTATAGTACAAGGTAGTCAATAGAGAAAACTGAGTTCATTATAATTATAAGTTTAAAGTGCCAGACAAGACAGAATATAAGATAATTTTTTAATGTCGACAGATGACCAAAAAGGTAGGTAAAATGGACTCAAAAGCACATTCAGCAGTGACAAACTGTAGGGCCGCTTGTAAAACCTAAACACTAAAGGTAAAGCACACGCTAAAAAAGCTAAACAACTGAAAGAATGAGACAAGTAAACAACAAAAACATAAGCCAAGCAATAAAATGATAAAAGGGTACATATCATCAGAAGCAAGTGCAGAATGAGAGGGGAAAGCCCAAGCACCCATATCAGAAGTAGAGAAAGAAGAGGATGGAAATGTCCCTGCGGGATCATTGATCCTGGAAAGGAGCCAATGCATTGCTTCATGATGTCCTCAGGGGAGAGTGCAAATCTGAACGGCGTGGACTGCAAAACCCTGGGAAGAAAACTGGAACAATCCATTGGTACTCTCCTAACAATTGATGCTGCTGGAAAGAATCTGGTGATGACAGAACGGCACCTTTGAAGGAGTGAACAACTAGAATCTGTTGAAAGCTGAGATGTGATTTGTGCCAGGATTGAGAGCTGGAACCCCTTAAGAGCTCTGTGAGTGCTGAGATGTCCATGGTCTCACAAGTTGGAAGTACCACGGGTCTCCACCTAATGCTTGTTGCCACCAGCAAACAGGACATGAGGAAAGAAAGTGATACACCTGATAGAGTCTATCTGGACTCCAAGGAGCTCCTCATAAGATCTGATATCTATGTCGTAACACCTAGCTCACGAAAAGAGCTAGTCAACTATGATCTGTATAGAGAAAGAAAGTAGTGAAGGATCCCCTCGAGTCCCCATAAAGGCACTGAAGCCTTCCTTAGTAAATGGGGCATTTGAAAATGAGGTGCTCCTTTGATTCAACCTCCTGCAAGTGATGCAATAGAAAAGACCTCTCCCATCAGGGGATATGATGATTTGTCTCAATCCGACACTAGTGGGAGCACACTTTTAACTGGCCAAGAGGGAGCCTGAGGCCATGCATCCAATGTCCCCATGCAAACACAGGTATGACAATAAGACCATCACTCAGCTACATGAAGCTCAACGTAGGTCATCTTAGGATTGAGGCCCTCAGGGGGGTGCAATCCAAGTGCTCTGGATATATTGCCTGAAAATATCTCCTTAGATCATCATGTAACAGTAAAACCCCTGATTGGTAGGCAGAAGGTGACCAAAAGCATCTAAGGATTACCTAAAATGGGGGAGATGGTCAATAGAGATGCCAACAGACTGAAGTAACAAGGAGGCCTCAGAAAACTAACACCTCTATCATGAGGAGACCACAGAAGCAATTTATCATTAAGAGCAAAGGGCTAGGAAGGGGTAAAGAGAAGTTTAAAACTAACATGAATTAACATAACACAAATAAGTACATCTTCATAAGAGATATCAACATTGCCCTACTGTTATTCCAGCTATTAATTCACATCATGTAGTACAGCTCATATATTCTGGCAGATAATCAACAACAATATCACATTCAATAAGCTCTAGACAGTATTGTGGTTACTATTTTCTTGCCATTGCTACAATAGCATTACCATCACACAAGCAAAAGCTTCATTTCCACCTTTCTTGTCCTCTGTATTACATTATGGAATACATTTATATGAGAGTTGCTTTTGTCCTACGAAAGCAGTTCCTAACTTCAACTTCTAAAAGCACTTCTTGACGTCTTTATTTGTCGGTATCTTCCATTGGTTAGCCTCTTCTGGTATTATCCACTGTACAGGCCAAAAACATACCTACTAAAGGATACGACAGAAATTTCTAGATAATACCAAGCAAAAATGGAATACAAATATCACTGGATCATATAGGAGACCACAATGCTTGATAAATGCTGTTTCTTCACTCCAATCCCATGGATAAGGAGTGACAAATGATGAGGGAGGCCAGCATTAAACTAGTGAAGCCCCTTACCCCAGCTATAGAAAAATGATATTTTACTGTCTAAGTAGGTAGGAAGCTGTAACACCAGCCAGGATTGCTGTGAAGGGTAGCTACACAGCCCATAAGGATGCAATGACTTCAAAGAACCTTGAACTGGCCATGTTCCCATCTAACTGTCTTTTTAGAATTTAGATGTGTTGCTAGTGGAGGCCAGCATTAAACTAGTGCAGACACTTACCCCAGCTTCAGACAACATGATATTTTACTGTCTAAGTAGGTAGAAACACCAGCCAGGATTGCTGTGAAGGGTAACTATACATCCCATAAGGATGCAATGACTTCAAAGAACCTTGAACTGGGCATGTTTTCATCTAACTGATGACAGGGATTCTTTTTAGAGTTTGCATGCGTTGCTTAGTCTGTGTTCACCTGCAGAAGTTGTGTTCCTACAGCAGTTCCACATTCCTGTTGATTCTTGTGCAGGATATGGGTGCATCAGGAGCAGCAGCACAGTGCTTTAATGAGGAGGGAAGCACTGTGAGAGTGCTTTACATGTGTTGCTCAGTCCATGTCTGCCTTCAAAAGAGGTGTGCCTACAGCAAATCTTCATTCCTCTTGATTCTTGTGCACAGAAGTATGGATGTGTGTGCATCGGGAGCAGGGAGCAGCAGTACGGTGCTTTAACGAGGAGGAGGAAGCAAAGTGAGAGTGCCAATGCATGCTGTAGGCATGCATGCACCAGCCTTAGACCATTTCCAGTTTAGCTTCTTGCCGTTATTAGACTGCTCCAAATTTAGCCTTTGCTTTAATTGAATGTGACTTTGCTTATTTAATCTTTCCTAGATTTAGGAAAAGACCCTGCATTCGGAAGATTTCCAGATACAACTGAAGCAAATGCCCCATGCATTGGAGGATTTTCCAGAATTAGAACAGGGCACTCTAATCCAGGACGTTTACTCATGCAGGAATGGGACACTTCTCTGGGTTAAATTTAGGGTTTAGAGTTTTGCTTCTAAACTTTGAAGCTTTATTTTGTAAAACCTTTGCCTTCTTCATCTATAAGAGAAGACAGAGCGGATGATTGTCATTCATCATTTTTATAGTTTGCTAATGATTAGAAAGTGTGGTATGTAATTTTCTGTTTTGCAGTTAACAGACAGAGTGTGGTTGAGTGCTGCAGGCTCCTAGCTCATCATTCAGTGTTTTCAGTTATCTTGCATTCTTACGTGCAAATTTGATAGGTTAAACAGTTTTAACCTACCTAAGGTTTGTAAGAGCGCAGATCTGCTTACCAGGAATTGAACATTCAACAACAATTCCTGCACTGAGAGTGGAGTTTCAAATTGCAAAATACTCTCTGGTGAAGATGCATATCAGATTCAAATTAAAACTTGACTCAACATTTCCTCATATGATTCATGTTGCATTTCTTCATGGCAGAAGCATAAGACATTGCTAAAGGAGAAATAAATCAACGGCACAGCTCTATAAAAGGACTGACTCACAAACAGTGGCCATCTTTGATATATGCTCCATTAACTATTTTACCCCTCTGCCATGGGTTTGTTTCAGTACGCTCGGGATTTACCCCATATTCTAAGAGCATAGGAATAAGTTTTGATACAACTGAGGACAACAGTAAAAGCTCAAAATGTCGCTGAAATAATATACGAAATAAACAGTAGCCCAAATTGCATCTTTTTTGGATGTCTTTTTCTCTTAAAATTGTTCAAACCAGACTCAGATATCGCTCGATTGGAATAGAAACGCAATGAGTGAAACGAAAGCAGCAGAGGCCTCATTGCTGGCACCATGTCATTGTATAGTTGATGGTGCTTAGGAAACTCAATAACAACCTCAATGCTGCTATAAACAAACTCAGAAATCTGCGCATTTAATCCCTGGTGTGCTTCAGAATTGCAGCCATCATCAATACTAAAATTGTGATTGTCTCTCTACATTTTTTCATATATTTAAAGATGGGGGCCTCCCAAAAAAATGTTCAAGGACATAAGCAAAAACTGATAGGTTTGCAAATGAAAAAGACCAAAATATTTAATTCTGCGCGAGCAGAATATTTGAGAACCTTGGTGTTTTAAAACAACAATACTGCAAAATAAAATACAGAAAAGGAAGCAAGGTTTGTGAAATACCGCCGGATTCATCAGTGGAAAGCTCCCCTGGTTCAGCCTTAGAGGCCATGATACTTGAATCTTCAATCAAACTACTTGGGTTGTTACGTCTATAATCCAGAGCTCCTCCAAAAGATGTCCACGCATGTGCCCATTTTGAACATGCTAGCAAACTGGAGAAACTGTGAATGGAATAAATTGATTTTGCCTTCAGTCTCGACCCATTAGTCGAAATCCTCTTTCGAAAGCTGCATCCAGGCCTGAAGGGCGATCTCTGGCGGTGATATAGGTGGTTTTCTCTAGCCTGCAGAGACCTTACACAGACCTCTGATATAGAATGAAGGGTTCCAACACTACCAGAAACCGCCCCAGCCATTGTGCTCCGGCCTAAAGAATTTATCGAAAGAAGAAAAATAGGGAACAGGAATTAGGTGTTGAGAAAAATAAATAACAATAATCCCTAGCTGCTTAAACTCTAAACCCTGTGAGTCGTTTGGCATGAGAGATTCGAGGAGGACCAAAACATTGCATTATGCTGCTGCGGAATTAATAATGTATAAAGAATTGCGAAAGGGTATTTCTGCGCACTCACCTGGCCTGATTTCACATCAACTTTCAAATGGGCATCCTTACGCAGTTTCTCTGAGATTCCTACTAATTATTTAAGCAAAAGTAGGGTGAGGGTGAGGGTGGTTCATTGACATCACTGTTAGCGAATATCTGTTGGACAGGATATGGATTGGGAATCCTCAACTTCATCTCATGCCATTCTCAGCTATGAAATGATTTTAACTAAAACCCATAAATGGCACACCATATTTCTATATATAGCGATCAGTGGCATCCGCTTCCTTTTATGACGATGGACTATTTATGATATGGGATCGCCGCTTTAAGCAACGGAAGTCGCTTGGTTTTTAGCTGCTTTGTGGAATTTGCTAGAGGCATTTGACACAGTAGGGTGTAGGGTTTTAGGTCTTTTAGACTTTGGTGATTGGTTTCATTAACAAGGTTGCAATGCAAACGCAATACCTGACGAATAAATTGGTGAATAAATAACTGGGCAAGTATCCTTTAGCTGGCAGATAGAGAGAGGTAGCTCATGCAAACAGGTCGAACCTGGTAGAGTTTTTGATCCCGTTATAAAAATCGGGAACAAAATATACACAAGAAAAAGCGCTGATAAAGTAGCCACGAAGGTAAAACGTCTGGTTTTTGGAAGAGACATCTATTGGGATTAGGTTTAAGGATACTAAAAAGGACACTCATCGGTCGTTGGGAATTTGGGCAGATGGAGGGGGAAGAGATGAAGATGTGGGTGGAGAAACGCTAGTTCCCAATTTTAAAATATAAGCTTGAGGTTAGTGTTTTATTGAACAAATGGTTTGGTTTTCATTTCTTACACCAAGAGGATGCTAAGCGGATTATGCAATCACCATGGGTGTAGGGGCGTAGTTACTTGAACTTACAATGGTATATTGGATTTAATTTATTAATTGAAGTTCATTGTAGACGTTTACTTTGCGTGAAACTTCCAGGCTTGTTTTTGGAACTCTGGTTGAAGAAATCCTTGATTGAGATTAGAAATTTTATCAGCAGATTCGATTACATAGATGAAGGGAGTCTTGGGGGTTTGGGTAAAAGAATATCTTGGTTGCGTGTCGAACCATTTTTTGTTGGTGGACTTCTAACGAAGATTAACCTAATGTGGGGTGACTCTTCCATCAGGGACCAAATAGATTATTGGGGCATCCCATTTCGCTAACTCACCTACCACCAGACCAACCACCTACTTGCAAACTACCCATATAGATTTGCCAGGTTTTATGCAGGATAGGACATCAAGGTAATGAGGCGGGATATACATCAAAAGTTTTCCAACATTGCTCCAAACATGGCGAAAAAGGTTCCTTCCTATCTGAGATCCCAGTGAAAAACTACAGGTATCGATGACAAAACCAATTCTCCCAACTCTCCTTTTGTTTTTGATAAATCAACTTAGTAGATATGTGATTTTGATGCTCATTTTACCAATTCTTCTCATATGTCTAATAGATCCACTGGGCCCTTTATAAATCCCTTGATGCGTATGGGTTCTGAATGTAATTCCACCATCCATAATCCACTTCCCTTTCTACAGACATGTTCATCAATGCTACCCACTAACAATTCCTCATATTCATTGGAGAATGAAAATCTTGTGAACATCCATCCTTCACAGGTTTTACCCTTGGATAATATATCCTCCCCTATTTGATTTGGGTCTTTAATCCAGGTCGATATTGGTGTCCACCCACCTATTCCACTTGGACCCCACTATTGTTTCTTTTCAGTTTCCTTAATTGTAGCACAACTTACTATTTTTGGTAGTTTCTCAGGTCCTAGATTTTCGGAGCCATTTTGAGGGACTAAAAGACGTTTTTAGGGAAAACAAAGAGACCAGCAAAGTCTTAAACTAGTTTACCAATTCGTTTCCGGCCTCTTCTTTGAGATCTTCGAAACAAGGTATTATGATAGCCAAACATAGATCATATGCCAATGTTACAACGTTGGGAAGTTGATGTACTAATTTACCCAAATGGGGCCCACAATTTTGGTGCTTCATCTCCTAGTTAGGTTTTTGGATGTTTATGGTTTTTCAATGCTTATTAAGAGTAAATAAGCCTTTGAGCCTCATTGTAACACATTCAGAGGCATGTAGCCACCACATCTCTTCTCAAAGATAAGCTACCATCGCCTGAGTTAATTTATTTCCATTTTTGTATGTAAGCATATTTCAGTGCTTTGATATTAATGAAATGAAGTTTTATTTTTGCTCCATCTATGTGTTTATGTGTATATCTATATTTTGTTGTGTTCATGCATAATTCTGGATCAGTGGTATCATAGCAGTCTTCTCTTTCTATTTTTTCCTTTGCATGTCCCCAACGAGGTCAGCGTATAAGGAGTTAGGGCTCGAACTGGTTAAAACTTTGCAAGACCAGCCTTGTAAACCCCGATGACCTCCCATGGCGGAGGAAAAGAAAGACAAGGGGGCATGAAATCCTTTCAAAATATTGCTCTAGGAAGCCCCTCAGCGACAAAGGAATGCGATGATAGATAACTTTGCCCAAATCCTTCGATGGCTACCCACAAGTGACACATATTCATCCAGCAGCCACTCTGAAGGTGCCACTCCTTTTAAGGTACAAGTTAACTTTGACATTCCCATATTTGAAGGTCATATAGATGTTGACGCAATAGATGGTTAAATCTGTTGAAAAGAAATTTTTCAATTCATGACTTTTCCAATAAGGAAAAGATTACTTTTTCACTCCTCAAATCCACCCCACATGTCAAGGACTGGTGGGAAACTTATTGTGAACAAAAGGACAAAATGGAATACTCATTGTTTTTAGCCGCACCCACTTGGAATTATTTTCGAGATGCCATCAAGGAACAATATTACCCTATCAGGAGCTACGAAGATAAATACATAAAGTGGACCACGTTGTCGCAGGAAAGGGACCAAGATGTGTCAGAGTTCACAAATGTTTTCCATACTCTTCGCATGAAGCTCAAGGATTCAGAGTGGAATTTGGTACTTAAGTATCGCGACTGCCTACCCAAGTACATCGGGGAAGAGATGGAGTACTTGGACATCTCCTTGCTTGGTGCGACCTATCAATATGTTGTCAAGATCGAGCATAAATTTAAACAAAAGAAGTAAGACTTTGGATCAACAAACCAGAAACAAGGGAAAGGCACCCCTAAACTGCAGAAACAAAATACAAAGCCAAGGTGGGGCGACCTAGGACAACCCGTCAAAGCCGCAAGCAAAGAAAAACACCATGAAGACAAAGAAGGACATAGGGGAAATGGTGTGAGTTCCATAGGATCCCCACTCACAACACAAGTGAATACCGAGGCAAGCAGTCATTAGGCCGAGTTGAAGGCTTCCGAATCAGATGCATGTTCTAACTCTGAGTTAGAAACTAACAAGGGGAATGACAAAGGGAAGCATATTATCAATGTGGAACCTAGTGCCACCGTTACCACCACGAAGATCCAGAAGGATGAGCCCGAAGATCCAAAGGAGGGAGAGCAACTCTTCCACTCACAAATGTGAGTGAAGGGTTCTCTATTGTAGTTCATTAACGACAACGGGAGCCAAAGAACCTCATTCTAGGAAAGGTTGTGAAACAGTTGGGCCCACCGACCACACCACACTTGCAGTCATACACCATTGGGTGGCTTCACTAAAGGTGAAATCTTCGCGTCAGCCAACAGTGTCGCCTTCCCTACAACATCAATCTCTTCACATATGAGGGAATGTGTGATGTTGCTCATCTTGAAGTTTGTGATGTATTATTAGGCCAACCATACTTGTGGAAGCAACATGTTATGTATGAGTCTAGGCCTCACACTGTTATTCTTACTTTGGGCAATAAGTTGTACAAGATATTGGAGGTAGCATCGCCTACCGCCATTTATTTAATCACTGTGAAGCAATGCAGTAAGATCATTTCCCAAACCAGGAAATTTGTTTTCCTTATGATTCACCCTTAGGGAAATAAGAATATTGTGGCCACGACCTCTAGATAGGGCTCCTCTGCACAAAAGCAACAGATGGACAAGGTTGTGGTGGAGTATAGGGACATCTTCACCTCACCCACAAGGATACCTGTACACTGTCAGGTCAAGCATTCCATCGATTTGACCCCGAACGTGCCACTACCTAGTGGACCAATCTATTGACGCTCTATTCTAGAGAATGATGAAATCAAGAGGCAGATTCAGGATTTGTTGTAGAAAGGGCACATCAAGTCAAGTTCATCACCCTATGGTAGCCCGATTTTGTTGGTATAGAAGAAGGATGGGACTTGGAGACTCTGGATTGACTATCGGGTGCTGAATAAGATCATGACCAGCTCAAGGGGGTCAAATATGTCAGCAAGATTGACTTGAAGTCTGGTTATCACCAGGTACCAATCGAACCCTCTGATGTGTGGAATATTTCCTTCAAATCCAAGGAGTGCCTTTTTGAATGGTTGGTCATGCCTTTCGAGTTGATGAATGCCCCGACAACCTTCATGAGGCTGATGGACGACATCTTGTGACCCTTCACTAACTCATTTGTGGTGATGTATTTGGATGACATTTTGATCTTCAACCAGAGCTAGGAAGAGTACTTCCACCATATTTGACAGGTCCTTCAAATCCTGCGGCAACACAAGTTGTGTGCCAATTTGGAGAAATGCACTTTTGGTATGACCTAGGTTCAATATATGGGATACATCATTGATAAGCGGGGTGTGCATGTGGACCCAACCAAGATGAAAGTCATTTGGGATTGGCCAGCCCCAACAACTCTAGCAGAGCTCCACAACTTTATGGGCCTTGCCAACTTCTACTACAAGTTCATGTTGGGGTTAGCTCATATCACTTGGTCTTTGAATCAAGTCACCAATGGAGGAGTGGAAGAAAAGTTATTTTGGTTTGAATCCCAATAGAAGGCATTTGTTGATTGAAACATCTCCTCTGCTCTACACCAATGCTCACATTACTAGACCTGCAACAACCATTTGAGATTGAGATAGATGCCTCTGACTATGCTATTGGTGCAATTGTTACTTACCAGGGACATCCCATGGCATATCACAGTGAGACACTTTCAAACACAGTCCGAAAGTACCCTACCTATGACAAAGAGATGTATTCCATTGTGTGGGCCTACTGACAATGGAAGCATTACATTATGGGAGAAGAAATGATCATCCACACAAACCATCAACCCCTGTAGTTCATACAGACACAGGGGAAGTTGCAAAACGATTGCCATAAAAAATTATCTACATACTTGCAACAGTTCTATTTGAACATTAAGTACAAGAAGGACAACGCCAACAATGTAGCAGACTACCTCAGTCGTCTGTCGGTCATGGCATTGACCGATGTGCTCGACTCTTGTGGGCATGAGACTGCGGGGTGGTTGCATCTTTGCAAGTGCAATCCAAAATTCAGCAACACATACTAGACACTCCTGGAAGGCAAGAAAGTTCCAAAATTTCACCTCTAGGATGCACTATTATGCCACCTAGGACACCTTTGTGTTCCTTCAAGCAAGCGTGCCAAGATGATTTGGGAGGCACACTACACTCAGATCGTTGGACATTTCAAGGTAGAGAAAATAGTGGTAGTGCCGCAGAAGTATTTTATTGGTCGAACCTTCGATAGGATGTTGGGAAGTACATCAGATCTTGCACTACTTGTGCCACTGCCAAACCAACCATCAAGAATCAAGGCCTATACACTCCTATGCCTACTCCTAGTCGAACTTGGGAATCCATCTCCATGGATTACATGTCGAGCCTTGCTTCTACTAAGTATGGAAACGACTACGTTTTCATGGTCGTCAAAAGATTCTCTAAGATGGCCATTCTAGCGACTTGCAAGAAGAGTATCATAACAGAAGCCACTACTAAGCTCTTCTTTGAATGAGTGTGGGTACACTTTGGGATCCCACAATCCATTGTCTTAAATCGAGATAGTAGGTTCCTATGTACATTTTGGTCAAGTCTTTTGTCGATGTTGGATACCAAGTTCACTAAGCCCCCAACTTTCCACCCCCAAACTGATGGCCAAACGAAGGTCGTCAACAGGATGATCGTACACATTTTGTGTATGTACAACTCGAAGCATCCATGCACATGGGATGATAGCCTCCCCTATGTCCAACACAAATACAACAGAGCTCTCCATAACTCAACCAACTACAATCCCTTTCAGGTGGGGTTGGGATTCCAACTACTATGTCCCATTAATGTGGCCATACCATTTGCAGCTACTCAGGCAGATTCAATTCATGTCCAATCCGAAGTTGGCAAGGCTAACAACTTCATTGAGTGCATTCATCACATCCCCCAACAGTTCCATGAAATATTGGATAGAGCCAATGCTAAGTACAAGCAGTGTCATGATCAGCATCGGGTGCCACACAAGTTCCAGGTGGGTGACAAAGTTTGGTTACATTTGCAGAAGGAGCGCCTCACCAGGCTCCACCGCAAGCTTCGCCCACTCCAATATGGGCCTTACACCATCACTAAGGTTGTCAGGGACAATTTTTCCAAGTTCAACATTCCACCATTTCTTGGTCTGCACCTAGTGTTCAATGTGATCCGGATTTAAACAGGAACGCAACAAATTACAGAGATAACCATAAACACAGAGATGTAGTGGAAATAAAACTTCATTTCATTAATGTAAAATACTAAAATATGCTTAAAAACAGAAATGGAAATAAACCAGCTAGGGCAATGGTAGCTTATCTCTAAGAAGAGATGTGGTGGCTACATGCCTCTGAATTGTGTTACAATGAGGCTCGAAGGCCTATT
>APFE030664233.1:72836-89220 GCA_000404065.3 Pinus taeda
CCATGGAGATGGATTCCCAAGGTCGACTAGGGGTAGGCAGCAGGGTATAGAGGCCTTGCTTCTTGATGGTCAGTTTGGCAATGGCGCAGGTAGTGCATGATCTGATGTACTTCCCGACATCCTGTCGAATATTCAACCAATAGAAATACTTTTGCAGTACTGCCACAGTTTTCTCGACCCCGAAATGCCCAGCAGCCTGACTGTAGTGTGCTTCCCAAATCATCTTGGCACGCTCGCTTGAAGGAACACAAAGGTGACCCAAGTGGCATAATAGGGCACCCTGGAAGTGAAAATCTAGAACATGTCGACCCTCCAAGAGTGTCTAGTATGTATGGCTGAATTCTGGGTCACTTTTGTAGAGAAGTGGCTAATCAGAAGTCTCGTGCCCACAAGATTTGAGCATGGTGGTTAGCGCCATGATCGGTAGTCGACTGAGGCAATCTGCAACATTATTGGTGCAGCCCTTCTTATACTTGATATTCAAATGGAACTGTTGCAGGTATGTAGACTACTTCTGATGGCAATCATTCTGCAATTTTCCTTGGGTTTGTATGAATTGTAGGGGTTGGTGGTCTGTGTGGGTGACTGTTTCCTTCCCCAAAATGTAATGCTTCCGTTATCGGCAAGCTTACACAATGGAATACATTTTTTTGTCATAAGTGGGATACTTTCAAACTGTGTCTGAAAGTGTCTCACTGTGATATGCCATTGGATGCCCGTGTTGAGTAAGGACTGCCCCAATAGCATAATCAGAGGCATCTGTCTCGACCTCAAATGGTTGTTGCAAATATGGTAATGCGAGCACTGGTGTTGTGCATAGGCGATCTTTCAACTCTGTGAATGCCTTCTGTTGAGATTCAGACCAAAAGAATTTTGCTTTCGCTCCTCCCTTGGTGACTTGGCTTAAGGGCCAAGTGATGTGAGAAAACCCCAACAAAAACCTGTGGTAGAAGTTGGCAAGACCTAGAAAGCTACGGAGCTCTGTCAGAGTGGTTGGAGATGGTCAATCCCGAATGACTTGGATCTTGGCTAGATCCACATGCATCCCCTGTTCATCAATAATGTATCCCAAATACTAAACCTGGGTCATGCCAAAAGTGCATTTTTCCAAATTGGCACATAGCTTGTGTTGCCGTAGTGTTTGGAGAACCTGTCGGATGTGGTGGAGGTGCTCTTGCCAACTCTGGCTGAAGATCAGGATGTCATCCAAGTATATCACTACGAATGAGTTGGTGAATGGCCGCAAGATGTCATCCATTAGCCTCATGAAGTTTGCAGGCGCATTCGTCAATCCGAAAGGCATAACCAACCATTCGAAAAGGCCCTCCTTAACTTTGAAGGCAGTCTTCCACACATTAGAGGGTTCGATTGGTACCTGATGATATCCTGACTTCAAATCGATCTTGCTGAAATATTTTTCCCCCTTTAGTTGGTCCAGGAGGTCATCAATCCGTGGGATCGGGTACCTATTACGAAAAGTGATCTTGTTCAACACCTGATAGTCAATACAGAGTCTCCAAGTCCCGTCCTTCTTCTGTACCAACACAATCGGGCTCTCATAGGGTGATGAACTCGGACAGATGTGACCTTTCTGTAGCAGCTCCTTAATCTGCCTCTTGATTTCATCATTCTCTAGAATAGAGCATCGATAGATTGGTCCATTGGGCAGTGGCACACTTGGGTCAGATCGATGGAGTGCTTGACCTAACTGTGTAGAGGAACCCTTGCGGGGGAGGTGAAGATGTCCTCATACTCTTCCATGACCTTGTCCATCTGTAGTTGTCGTGCGGAGGGGCCATGTCTGGAGGTCACTGCCACCATCTTCTTCTTTCCTTGAGGGCGTATCATCAGGAAAACGAATTTTCTGGTTTTGGAAATGAGCTTACTGCATTGTTTTGCAGTAACCAAAGAGATGGCGGTAGGCGGTGCTACCTCCGATATCCTGTACAAGTTATTTCCCAATGTAACAATAACAACACGGGGCCTTGATTCGTACACAACATGTCGCTTCCACAATTATGGTCGTCCTAATAATACATCACAAACTTCAAGGGGAGCAATGTCACACAATACCTCATCCGTGAAGGGCTTGATTTTGTATGGAAGGCGACGCTATTGGCTCATGCGGAGATCCCGTCCTTGTTGAAGCCAATCGATGGTGTATGGTTCTGGATGTGCTGTGGTCGGTAAGCCCAACTGCTTCATGACCTCTATCGAAATGAGGTTCTTTTGGCTCCCACTGTCGACAATGAACTGTAGTGGGGAGCCCTTTACCCACATTTGGGAGTGGAAGAGACGCTCCTCCTCTGGATCTTCGGGTTCCTCCTTCTATATCTTCGTGGTGGCAATGGTGGCATTGGGCTCCGCATCGATAATCTGCTTCCCTTTTTCATTCCCCTTGTCGAGTTTTGAATCAGAGTCGGAACATGCATCTGATTCTAAAACCTTTAGCTCGACCACTAGTGATTGCTTGGCTCAACACTCACTTGTGTTGTGAGTGAAGCTCTTATGGAACTCACACCACTTTCCCGTGTCCTTTTTCAACTTCACAACGATGTTCTTTGCTTGCAGCTTTGGCGGGTTGTTTTGGGTCATCCCGCCTTGGCTTTGTCCTTTGTTCTGCGATTTGGGGGCACCTTTCCCTTGCTTCGAATTCACAGATCCAAAGTCTCACTTCTTCTATTTAAACTTTTGCTCGAGCTTGATGGCATATCGATATGCCGTGCTGAGCGAGGGGATGTTGAGCAATTCTATTTCTTCTTGGATGTACTTGTGCAGGTAGTTGCGGTATTTGAGTACCAAATGTTGCTCCGAATCTTTGATACCCATCTTTGTGCGAAGGGTATGGAAAATATTGGTAAACTCTGGTATGTCTTGGTCCCTTCCTTGCCGCAACGTGGTCCACTTTATGTATTGATCCTCATAGCTCCGATAGGGTAGTACTGCTCCTTGATGGCATCCTGGAATGAATCCCAAGTGGGTGCAACTGAAAATAGTGAGCTTGTACTTTCATCCTTCAGCTCACAGTAGGTTTCCCACCAGTCCTTGATGTGGGGGGCTGCTTTGAGAAGAGCGAAATTAATCTTTTCCCGACTGGAAAAATAATGAACAGAAAAATAACCCTCTAGCAGATTTAACCATTTGTTTATGGCATCTGCGTCTATTTGACCCTCGAATATGGGGATTTCCAAATTAACTTGCACCTTAAAGGGCGTGGCTTTTCCAGAGGAGTTGCTGAAAGCCGATGCGTCGCCTCTGGGTAGCCGTTGAAGGATTTGGGCAAAACTGTCCATCATCGCATTCCTTTGTTGCTCGAGGGCTTCTTCAAGCAAGATTTTGATAGTATCTCCTACTCCCTCATCTTTCTTTTCATCCACCATGGGAGTCCGTCGGGATTTGTGGGGCTGGTCTTGCAAAGGGTCGACCAGTTCAATCCCTAACTTCTTATATCCTAACCTCATTGGGGACATGCAAAGAAAAGCATACCACTATGATACCATTGATCCAGATTTAAACAGGAACGCAACCAATTACAAAGATAACCATAAACACAAAGATGCATCGGAAATAATACTTCATTTCATTAATGTAAAATACTGAAATATGCTTACAAATAGAAATGGAAATAAACCAGCTAGGGCGATGGTAGCTTATCTCTGAGAAGAGATGTGGTGGCTACATGCCTCTCTGAACTGTGTTACAATGAGGCTCGAAGGCCTATTATTGTTGAGAAACAATGGAAAACCCTAAACATCCAAAAACCTAACCCTAGAAGATGAAACGCCAAATTGTGGGCCCCGTTTGGGTAAATTGGTACATCAACTTCCCGGGGTCATAACTTTGGCATATTATCTTCGTTTGACACACACAATATCTCGTTAGAAAGGTCTATCCGAGAACTACAAAATTGGGAAGAGAAACATCGGTCCATGGACTCATGTTGTTCCCAGTTTTCCCAAAACACGTCGTTTAGGGCCTTAAAACGACTCCAGAAGTTCAGGACCTGAAAACTGCTAAAAATAGTAAGTTGTGCTACAATTAAGGAAACTGAAAAAGTTGAGAGAAACCATGGTGGGGGTCCAGGTGGATTTGGCAGGTGGCCACCAATGTCCACCTAGATTACAATGTGCACTGCCTTTGACCATACTTTCCACCATTACTAGACACATTAGACATTGCAGAACAACTCACACCAACAAAGTTAAACCCACACTGCATGGAACAAGCCACAATTGATTGGATCATGGACACATAGATCAACAACACTCGCCAACATAAGATCCAATTGTATTAGGTTGTCAAAGCTGGCCAACCCCTGCACCAAGGCAAGTGGCTCACCAGGGACCAAGTTTAGCAGAAGTTTCCCCGTCTCATGGAGGCACTCAACGCAATGGGGACCATTGCTTCCTAAGAGGGAATGACTGATTCGGGTGGACAATGGTGGCCACCTGCCTATTCCACTTGGACCCTCACTATTGTTTCTTTTCAATTTCCTTAATTGTGGCACAAATTACTATTTTTGGCAGTTTTTCATGTCCTAGGTTTGTAGAGCCGTTTTGAGGGACTAAAATAAGTTTTGAGGTAAAACAGAGAGATCAGAAAGTCCCAAATTGGCTTGTTTGTTTAATTTTGGCCTCCTCTTTGAGATCTTCAAAACGACATATTATGATAGCCAAGCAAAGATCGTATTCCAAAGTTACAACCCCAGGAAGTTGATGTACCCATTTACCAAAATGAGCTCACAGTTTTGGCGCTTCATCTCCTAGGGTTAGGTTTTTGGGTGTTTAGGGTTTTCCATTGTTTCTCAAGAATAAATATGCCTTTAAGCTTCATTGTAACATAGTTCAGAGGCATCTAACTGCCACATCTCTTATCAGAGATAAGATACCATCGCCCGAGCTAGCTTATTTCCATTTCTATATGTAAGCATATTCCAGTTATTTGATATTAATGAATTGAAGTTTTATCTTTGTTGCATCTATGTGTTTTAGTGTATATTTGTATTTTGTTGCATTCCTACATAAGTTCGGATCAGTGGTGTCAGAGTGGTCTTCTCCTTCTTTATTTTTCCTTGCATGTCCCCAACCAGGTTAGGGTATAAGGAGTTAGGGCCCCCGTTGGAATATCATCTCTATTGATGCAAATGGACTCTCTAGGGGTCTGGTTGTTTTGTGGAATGCCTTATTGGTTGACTCCCTGGCTTTCAAAATCTTTGCAGGAATTATACTGACTGGTTTCATGAGGGGATCATCGAACAAGATCCACATCCTAAATATTTATGCTCCATATGGTTCTAGGATGGATTTCTAGAATAGGTCGGACGAGTGCAACTTACTAAAGGTTGGTTCATTTATTGCGGTGGGAAACTTGAACCTTACGATGTCTGGGGCTTAAATTTGGGGGTCTAAGAGTAAAATGGACCCTACGGGTCCTTTCTTTAGGGATATTTTCGATAAAAAAATTCCTTATGGACATCTCTTTGTGCCCACTAGTTCCAATTTGGCAGAATGGATGATCTACTCCGGATAGTATTACAAAGTGTCTGAACCATTTCTTGGTACATAAAAATTTGATGGAACGACTAGGATACATGAAATCTTGGGTTTCCTCTGTTAGCTTTGTTACATGTTTGAACATTTCAAGGATCAAAGACAGCTTGGCAGTGTTGTTGGTGCTTAAAGAAAGCTTGCAACAACCTTTTCCTCCCTCCTCCTTCATTTCCCTTATATTCTCTTCACTCCCGTTGTTTCTATTTTATTCCAAAAACTCGTGTAAACCCATGTTTCTTTAGCTCAGGCACTTAACACATTAACCCGCGTCAATATAACCCTGTGTCTTTTTTGCAATCACAGCTGTTGATTGTGCCGATCTAACGGTCTCTGTTGGATCTCCCGCCCACTAACTCGTCATCGTTTCCCCGCCATTGATCGCATCCACTGTGCGATCTAACGATAGTCGCTTCCCCTGCCATCGTGATTTCACACGCGATAACCCGCAGGGGAAACAGTTTTCCTCCGCCACGTGTTACGTCATGACTGTGTTTGCTGCCTGATTATACAGATACCGCCCACCTCCGAAAGCAATGTGGGAAAATCGCTTACCGCCATTTCGATCGTTTCCTCGCGCATTATCTCCCATGTACTTTTGACCCCTGAGCACCATCAGATCTGTCCGACGGTGATCCGACATCCCTTGTTTCTCCATTTTGTTTCCTCTCGATACCCCTTATCAAACGATATCCACCGTTGACCTGTGCGATCCAACGGTTGAGCTTCATTCCTCCGTTAAATCTGCTCCCGCCATATTGTTTGTACTACCCGAAATTGTTCTTTAATCCTCAACAACTGTATTTAAGGAAAGAAATGGTCAGGAAGAAAAAGGACGACCTCGAGTAGATCAAAGCATTCATTAGTTATGGTGCTTCTCTCAGACAGCATTCCACCTACTCAGGAAGGACAACAGAATATCAAAAAAGATTAGATCTGTCCATTAAAGCCAACAGATCGTAGTAGAGACTCCATCAAAGAGTTAAGGTGGTTGATGGTCCATTTGACCCCTCCACGCATAGCATAGCAAAATATCTTTGTAAACAAACTCTATATATACCTAGAACAACGATGTAATCTGGGATGAGGGTTGATGAATGTTATTTTGATGTAAGGTTCAACTTTTGGAGACTGTAACTACTGTGGTACCTGCAGCGTCTGGTCTTCATTTTCAGCTAATACAAGCTTATTTTGCTGTTAATTGCTCACTTTCCACTTCTTCTTTGTTCTAGGCTGTGCCTGTTATGCATTTATTCATGTGTTGTAGATGTTTAGCATTAGAGGGGCTGTCATCCCACCTCTGTGTTTGAATCTAGCATGTATCATTGAATTTGTATGCAGGTTTCTGTTGTTTTAATGCCAGAGAGCTGTCATCCTGTCTGTGCATTAGATAATAGATTTACAGACCTCTTTACTGGTTGCAGCCGGCCATCACATGGTCTTGTGCATCTACTGGTGTGGTCAGTGTTCTCCATTTCCACTAAATCCTCAAACTGTGAGTAATTGGTGGTCTAAAGCCTTGTAGTATGGGGATGTTCACCCATGTCTGGGGTTAAGCATAGTAGAAGTGGTTATCTGGCTTGAATATGTAGCATTTCTTTCATTCATCCACCATTTCTTCCAACATTTTGTTGAGTTTGTAATGTTCCTGAGCGTCTCTAATATACAACCTAGGAGAGTTTCTTGGGGTGATAACATTAATTGGCACCGTTGCTGGGGAGAGGAGGTTGAAGCTCACCTTCCCTGGGAGACGACACAGTTCCAGATTTTGATGATAGACAAAGTGTGGGCACATTTCTGGTTGTAATCATCTATCTGGCGACTCCACTGGAGGAAGACCAAGCTTTGGCGACTCCACATTGCAGTTCTGGCTCAGTTTGTGAGGTATGTTCAAAGATATCTTCAGAAATCACCGGCTGAACCAGTCCTTGATCCTGAGAAGATCATTAAGCAGAAGAAAACTTCGCATTAAGGAGCACCAGGATCAGGTAAGCCTTAAAAGTTCCATGTATCTCTGTTAGTGAATGTCACCTTCAGAGATTCATTCAACTCCTTAGTCATTCATTTCCCTTTCAGACCTTAGTTGAAAGAAGCATCCATGTTGTCCATCATATTCCTCTGTTTCTATCATTCTTTTCATTGATTCATGCCACTCAATCCACCAGTATCCCTTTCGTATACCTCAGTCATGGCAGGTCAGTAAGCCCTTACAAAGATAGAAAGAATAGTTGCTGCCAGGTATGGACCCTTGTTCTTGCCTGTCCCTTTAAATGCCATGCCTGCTAGAGACTATCAGGATTACATGTTGAAGTTTACTGGTACAAATGGAGTAACAGCTGAAGAGCACCTTGAATCTTTTTATAGCTATGCTGATAAGCTAGATATCTATGAAGAGGATGTATGGATGAGGGTTTTTGTCCAAAGCCTAGAGGGAGAAGCTAGAAAATGGTTAAGTGAATTAGCCCCTAGGTCCATAGCAGACATTAAGGCTTTAGATGATTTGTTTTTAGAGCACTGGGGGGATAAAGAAGATCTACACTATGGCCATACTGAGTTTGGAAACTTTCAGAGGGATGGGCTTTCATCATCCTCAGACCATAAGATCAACGGATGGCTAGAATTATTGAGTCATTGGCCTTCGAAGTTTCCAAGTTAGGGGGCGAGCATCATTCAGGAGTGGAGTAGTTGTAGATTCTACAAAGAAGCAGAGATACGAATGAAGACAAAAGGGTGAAAACCATTCAAGATGTAGTCATGGAAGAGGAGTTGTTTGAAGAAGAAGAGGAGGTCCATGGTTTGGAAGATAAGGGCAGTGCCCCTTTCTTAACCAGAGATGCTTATGAAGAAGCATTATCCAGAGGGACTGCTTGCCAGTTTGTTGTAGCTGCAGAACAACAAGCTGATCAGCAGAGGTAGCTAGCAACAGATCCTACCATCCTCCAAGAATCTGAGCTTGAAGCTAGCACATCTTCACATGGCTATGCAGATCTGCAAATTTTCCAACCTGTTTTTGTCCCAAGTCTAGTGATTAAAGTAGGAGAAGAAAGCTCCCCATCATCTTATGTTTCTCTGTCTGCTCAAAAAACAGTCCCTCAAAGTTGCCACTTGAACACTGAGGCAGAACAAAAGTCAATGCTCAAGACTGAAACTGATCATCTTAGTCTTGATATTCTGAAACCTGCTAAGGTGGCCTCCACATAGATTGAAAAGGCAACCTATCAGATGACAGAGGAAGAGGTGTAAAGTTGTGGGACTCCTCCTTGGATGAGGATTGTTTAAACAAAGATTCAAGAGCAGATGATGTCTCTGTGTCCCCTGCACAAGAAATTGATGGTTCATCATTCATATTAGTTATGCAGATCGTAGATGACACAGATAAATACACAACATTCATGGTTATTTAGCAGGTGTACAAAGGCTCCTATGAAGAACGTCCAAGGAGGAAAATACACAAAAGGGAGATGAAATTTGATCCATATTTACCTATTAAGCTCAAATGTCCTAAAATTTTTGAGGTAAAGGATAAAATAAATCCTGTTTTGCAGCTCTATGATGAACGGGCCGAGAGCAGGAGAAACAATTTTGGTGGCCCAGCTAATGGGCAATTTTTGAAGTTTGAAGTTTTTCAGGCCTTAATAATTGTAAGCAGTTTCTTTTCCAAGTTTTATTGTAGACTTTGCTTGACTCCATGCCCAATGGATACTAGGCAATGTTTTTAAGATGGTTTTGTATGAAGGCATTGGTCTACAGTTCTTGAGACCTCACAGGGAGGATCTCATCCCCAGAAGGAGCCAATGTTAGCTCTGCTACATGTTTGAACATTTCAAGGATCAAAGACAACTTGGCAGTGTTGTTGGTGCCTAAAGAAAGCTTGCAGCAGCCTTTTCCTCCCTCCTCCTTCATTTCCCTTATATTCTCTTCACTCCCGTTGTTTCTATTTTATTCCAAAAACTCGTGTAAACCCATGTTTCTTTAACTCAGGCACTTAACACATTAACCCATGCCAATATAACCCTATGTCGCTTTTGCAATTGCAGCTGTTGATTGCGTCGATCTAACGGTCTCCGTTGGATCTCCCGCCCACTAACTCGTCATCGTTTCCCCGCCATTGATCGCATCCACCGCGCGATCTAACGGTAGTTGCTTCCCCCGCCGTTGTGATTTGCACACACGATAACCCCAGGGGGAAACAGTTTTCCTCCACCACGTGTTACATCATGACTGTGTTCGCTGCTCGATTATATGGATACCACCCACTTCCGAAAGCGGTGCAGGAAAACCGCTTACCGCCATTTTGCCCGTTTCCTCGCGCGTTATCTCCCACATACTTTTGACCCAAAAGCACCATCGGATCTGTCTGACGGTGATTCGATGGCCCTTATTTCTCCATTCTGTTTCCTCCTGATACCCCTTATCAAACGATCTCCATCGTTGATCTGTGTGATCCAACGGCTGAGCTTCATTCCTCTGTTAAATCTGCTCCCGCCATACTGTATGTACAACTCGAAACTGTTCTTTAATCCTGAACAACTGTATTTAAGGAAAGAAATGGTTAGGAAGAAAAAAGACGGCCTCGAGCAGATCAAATCATTAATTAGCTATGGTGCTCCTCTCAGACAACATTCCACCTACTCAGGAAGGACAACATAATATCAAAAATGATTATATATATCCATTAAAGCCAAAAGATCATAGCAAAGACTCCATCAGAGAGTTAAGGTGGTTGGTCGTCCATTATGACCCCTCCATGCATAGCATAGCAAAATATATTTGTAAACAAACTCTATATATACCTAGAATAGCGATGTAATCTGGGATGAGGGTTGATGAATGTTATTTTGATGTAAGGTTCAACTTTTGGAGACTATAACTACTGTGATACCTGCAGCGTCTGGTCTTAATTTTCAGCTAATACAAGCTTCTTTTGCTATTAATTGCTCACTTTCCACTTCTTCTTTGTTCCAGGCTGTGCCTGTTATGCATTTATTCATGTACTGTAGATGTTTACCATTAGAGGGGCTGTCATCCCACCTCTGTGTTTGAATCTAGCATGTATCATTGAATTTGTATGCAGGTTTCTGTTGTTTTAATGCCATAGAGTTGTCATCCTGTCTGTGCATTAGATAATAGATTTACAAACATCTTTACTGGTTGCAGTCGGCCATCACATGGTCTTGTGCATCTATTGGTGTGGTCAATATTCTCCATTTCCACTAAAGCCTCAAACTGTGAGTAGTTGGTGGTCTAAAGCCTTGTAGTCTGGGGTGTTCACCCATGTCTAGGGTTAAACATAGTAGAAGTGGTTATCTGGCTTGAACATGCATCATTCCTTCCATTCATCCACCATTTTCCAACATTTTTGTTGAGTTTGTAATGTTCCCGAGCATCTCTGATATACAACCTAGGAGAGATTCTTGGGGTGATAACATCCCCCACCCAATTGTTGGATCACTCTCTGATATTTTTATAGTGGAAAGGTGATTATATTTGACGGGGAATCCCCTTCAAATTTAATCACACATAGCCTATGATCCAGATTTAAATAGGAACACAACAAATTACAGAGATAACCATAAACATAGAGATGCAGTGGAAATAATACTTCATTTCATTAATGTAAAACACTGAAATATGCTTACAAACAACAATGGAAATAAACTAGCTAGGGCAGTGGTAGCTTATATCTGAGAAGAGATGTGGCTGCTACATACCTCTGAACTGCGTTACAATGAGGCTCAAAGGCCTATTTATTGTTGAGAAACAATGGAAAACCCTAAACATCCAAAAACCTAACCCTAGAAGATGAAACGCCAAACTATGGGCCCCATTTGGGTAAATTGGTACATCAACTTCCCGAGGTCATAACTTTGGCATACGATTTCTGTTTGATGCCTCATTAGAAAGATCTATCCGAGTACTACAACTTTGGGAAGAGAAACATCGGTCCATGGACCCATGTTGCCCCCAGTTTTCCCAAAAAACGTCGTTTAGGGCCTCAAAATGGCTTTGGAAGTTTAGGACCCGAAAAACTGCTAAAAATAGTAAATTGTGCTACAATTACGGAAACTAAAAAGCTGAAAGAAACAGTGGTGGGGGTCGAAGTGGACTTGGTGGGTGGCCACCAATATCCGCCTGGATCATTCCTCCCCCCTTAGGAAGTAATGGTCATCATTGCGTTGAGTTCCTCCATGAGATGAGGAAAATTCTGCTAAACTTGGTCCCTGGTGAGCCACTTGCCCTAGTGAAGGAGTTGGCCTGCTTTGAGAACTCGATACAGTTGGATATTCTGCTGGCAAGTGTGCTTAATCTGTGTTTCCATGATCTAATCAGTTGCAGCTTGTTCCATGTAATCTAGATTTAACTCTATGGGTGTGAGTTGTTCTGCAATGTCGGATGTGTCGAGTAATGGTGGAAAGTATGGCCGAAGGCAGTCCAAATTGAACACTGGGTCCAGGCTAAGGAATGGGGGAATGCTGAGCTCAAATTCATTGTCTCCTACAACCTTGGTAATGGTGTAAGGACCATATCGGAGTGGTTTGAGTTTCTGATAGGCTTCGGTAAGGCATTCCTTTTGTAAATGCAACCAGACTTTGTCACCCACCTGAAACTTGTGTGGCACCTGATGTTGATCATGTCACTGCTTGTACTTGGCATTTGATTTCTCTAAAATGTCATGGACCTACTCGCGAATATGTTGGATGTGCTCAATGAAGCTGTTTGCCTTATCTGTTTCAGACTGGACATGAGGCGAATCTACGTGAGTAGCTGCAAATGGCATGGCCACATCAATGGGACATAGTGGCTGGAATCCCAAGCCCACCTGAAAAGGGCTGTGGCCAGTCGAGCTGTGGAGAGCCTGGTTGTAGCTGTGTTGAACATAGGGGAGGCTCTCATCCCATGTGCATGGATACTTTGAGTTGTACATGTGCAGAATGTGTATAATCATCCTGTTGACAACCTTTGTCTGGCCATCAATTTGAGGATAGAAAGCTGTGGACTTAGTGAGTTTGGTGTCCAACATCGACCAGAGACTGGACCAAAATGTACTAAGGAACCTGTTGTCCCGATCTGAGATGATAGACTGTGGGATCCCAAAGTGTACCCACACTCATTCAAAGATGAGTTTAGCAGTGGCTTTTGCTGTGATATTCTTCTTGTAGGCTATCATAATGACCATCTTCGAGAAGCCGTCGACGACCACAAAAACACAGTCGTTTCCATGCTTAGTGGAAGGAAGGCCTGACATGTAATCCATGGAGATGGATTCCCAAGGTCGACTAGGGGTAGGCAACAGGGTATAGAGGCCTTGCTTCTTGACAGTTGGTTTGGAAATGGCGCAGACAGTGCATGATCTGATGTACTTCCCGACATCCTGTCGAAGATTTGGCCAACAGAAATACTCCTGTAATATTGCCACCATTTTCTCGACGTCGAAATGCCCAGCAGCTTGACTATAGTGTGCTTCCCGAATCATCTTGGCACGTTCGCTTGAAGGAACACAAAGGTGACCCAGGTGGCATAACATGGCATCCTAGAGGTGAAAATCTGGAACATGTCGACCCTCCAAGAGTGTCTGGTATGTGTAGCCGAATTCTGGGTCGCTTTTGTAGAGAAGTGGCCAATCAGAAGTCTCGTGCCACAAGAGTTGACCACGATGGTTAATGCCATGATCAGTGGTTGACTGAGGCAATCTGCAACATTATTGGTGTTGCCCTTCTTATACTTGATATTCAAATGGAACTGTTGCAGGTATGTGGACCACTTCTGATGGCAATCATTATGCAATTTACCTTGGGTCTGTATGAACTTGAGGGGTTGTGGTCTATGTGGATGACCATTTCCTTCCCCAAAATGTAATGTTTCCATTGTCGGCAGGCCTGCACAATGGAATACATCTCTTTGTCATAAGTGGGAGACTTTCGGACTGTGTCTGAAAGTGTCTCACTGTGATATGCCACTGGATGCCCGTGTTGAGTAAGGACTACCCCAATAGCATAGTCAGAGGCATCTGTCTCGACCTCAAATGGTTGTTGCAAGTCTAGCAATGTGAGCACTAGTGCCAAGAAGAGGCAATATTTCAACTCTATGAATGCCTTATGTTGAGATTCAGACCAAAAGAATTTTTCTTTCGCTCCTCCCTTGGTGACTTAACTCAAGGGCCAAGTGATATGAGAAAATCCCAACACGAACCTGCGGTAGAAGTTGGCAAGACTTAGAAAGTTATGAACCTCTGTTAGAGTGGTTAGAGAGGGCCAATCCCGAATGACTTGGATCTTGGATGGATCCACATGCACCCCATGTTCATCAATAATGTATCCCAGATACTGAACCTGGGTCATGCCAAAAGTGCATTTCTCCAAATTTGCACATAAATTGTGTTGCCGCAGTGTTTGGAGAACCTGTCGGATGTGGTGGAGGTGCTCTTACCAGCTCTGGCTGAAGATCAGGATGTCATCTAAGTATACCACTACAAATGAGTTGGTGAATGGCCACAAGATGTCATCTATTAGCCTCATGAAGGTTGCAAGAACATTCGTCAATCCGAAAGGCATAACCAACCATTCGAAAAGGCCCTCCTTGGTTTTGAAGGCAGTCTTCCACACATCGGAGGGTTCAATTGGTACCTGGTGATATCCTGACTTCGAATCGATCTTGTTGAAATATTTTCCCCCCTTCAATTGGTCCAAGAGCTCATCAATCCATGGGATTGGGTACCTATTACAGACAATGATCTTGTTTAGTGCCCGATAGTCAATATAGAGTCTCCAAGTCCCATCCTTCTTCTGTACCAACACGATCGGGCTCCCACAGGGTGATGAACTCGAACAGATGTGACCTTTCTGCAGCAGCTCCTGAATCTGCCTCTTGATTTCATCATTCTCTAGAATGGAGCGCCGATAGATTGGTCCATTGGGTAGTGGCGCACCTGGGGTCAGATTGATGGAGTGCCTGACCTGACAGTGTAGAGGAACCCCCATAGGGGAGGTGAAGATGTCCTCGTACTCCTCCACAACCTTGTTCGTCTGTAGTTGTTGTGCGGAGGGGCCCTGTCTGGAGGTCATGGCCACCGTCTTATTCTTTCCTTGAGGGCGTATCATCAAGAAAACAAATTTCCCAATTTTGGAAATGAGCTTACTGCATTGTTTTGCAGTAACCAAAGAGATGGTGGTAGGCGGTGATACCTTCGTATCCTGTACAACTTATTTCCCAAAGTAATAATAACAACACGAGGCCTTGATTCATACACAGCGTGTCGCTTCCACAAGTATGGTTGTCCTAATAATACACCACAAACTTCAAGGGGAGCAATGTCACACAATACCTCATTCGTGAAGGGCTTGATGTTGTATGGAAGGCAACACTGTTGGCTCATGCGAAGGTCCCGTCCTTGGTGAAGCCACCTGATGGTGTACGGTTGTGGATGTGCTATGGTCAGTAAACCCAGCCGCTTCATGACCTCTGCAGAAATGAGGTTCTTTTGGCTCCCGCTGTCGACAATGAACTGTAGCGGGGATCCCTTTACCCACATCTAGGAGTGGAAGAGACGCTCCTCCTCCTCTGGATCTTCGGGGTGGCAACGGTGGTTGTTGGGCTCTGCATCGATAATCTGCTTCCCGTTGTCATTCCCCTTATTGCGTTCTTACTCATAGTCGGAACATGCATCTGATTCTGAAACCTTTAGCTTGGCCACCGGTGACTGCTTAGCCTGACACTCACTTGTGTTGTGAGTGGAGCTCTTATGGAACTCACACCATTTTCCTGTGTCCTTTTTCGGCTTCGCGACACTGTTATTTGCTTGCAGCTTTGGCGGGTTGTATTGGGCCGCCCTGCCTTGGCTTTGTCCTTTGTTCCATGGTTTGGGAGCACCTTTCCCTTGCTTCAGATTTGCAGATCCAAAGTCTCGCTTCTTCTGTTTAAAATTTTGCTCAACCTTAATGGCATATTGGTATGCCGTACCAAGCAAGGAGATGTTCCGGAATTCTATTTCTTCCTAGATGTACTTGTGAAGGCAACTGCGGTATTTGAGTATCAAATGCTACTCTGAGTCCTTGATACCCAACTTTGTGCGAAGGGTATGGAAAATATTGGTAAACTCTGACACGTCTTGGTCTCTTCCCTATCGAAGTGTGGTCCACTTTATGTACTAATTCTCATAGCTTCTGACAGGGTAGTACTACTCCTTAATGGCATCCCAAAATGAATTCTAGGTGGGTGCACTGAAAATAGTGAGCTGGTACTTTCATCTTTCTTCTTGTAGTAGGTTTCCCACCAATCCTTGACGTGGGGGGCTGCTTTGAGAAGAGCGAAAACAATATTTTCCTGACTCGAAAATTCATGACTAGAAAAATAACCCTCTGGCAGATTTAACCATTTATCTATGGCATCTGCATCTATCTGACCCTCGAAAATGGGGATTTCAAAATTAACTTGTACCTTAAAGGGCGTGGTGTTTCCAGAGTAGCTGCTGGAAGCCGATGCGTCGCCTTTGGGTAGCCGCTGAAGGATCTGGGCAAAGCTATCCATCATCGCATTCCTTTATCACTCGAGGGCTTCTTCGAGCAAGATTTTGATATGATCTCCTGCCCCCTCGTCTTTCTTCTCATCCGCCATGGGAGGCCGTCGGGATTTGTGAGGCTAGTATTGCAAAGGTTCGACCAGTTGCAGCCCTAACTCCCCATATCTCGACCTCGTTGGGGACATGCAAAGAAAAACAGAGAAAAAGTAGACTACTCTGATACCACTGATATGGATTTAAACAGGAACGCAACAAATTACAGAGATAACCATAAACACAGAGATGCAGCAGAAATAATACTTCATTTCATTAATGTAAAATA
>APFE030664233.1:98364-143952 GCA_000404065.3 Pinus taeda
TATATGGTGCGGGCATCATTTTCAGGGATGGAGTTGGCTCTCTCATATGGAATGGTAGGACAACATTGGATAATATATCTACTGAATAGATTTACTTTCATATTACTCCTACATAAAATCTTCCCCCGGTGTTTGGATGGTATCAAAATATTTGGACTTGGGATATGCCACTAAAATTGGAATGTTTTAGATGGCTTGTGGGCCTCAACAAGATACTCACTTAGGAGAACTCGGGCAAAAGGGGCTTCTATGGGCTAGGGATATGCCATAAGTTTAAGGGGAATTTAGAAAATTCTATCCATTTATTCCTGTAGTGCCATTTTTTGTTGCCATTTGAATTGGTGTATTACAAATACTGAATATTGATGTTGAATAGATATATTCTACAATTAATAAATGCATTATGGACTGGTTTTATAAATACAAGGCTGACAAGACACTCCCTCTTTTCATTTTTTGGGGTATCTGGAAATGCAAGAACACTCTTATATTTGATAATGTCCCCTTCTATATTGACAAGACTTGCAACGAAATATGTTCTTACTTCAAGAAATATAAAACTTAGGCTTGAGTGATGATTAACAATGTTTCTCAGCCTATTGGATGTTGGAAGAAATACCTAGTTGGATTTTTTGATGAGGCTACAAAAAAACAAGGTATGTGGATGGTGTATATATTGTTCTGGCTCTATGACACTATTATCTTTTCAGCTGGAATAGTGGTGCTGGAACCAAGTTCAGAGTGGAGATCCTAACTCTATAAAATCTACTATATTGTACACACTGGTTAGCTCTTGAGTTTGTGTGTTTTTGGGGACTCAAAAATCTCAAATCATTGGGTAAATCATAGGTCTAGGTTTGATCCTCCACTTCTATCTAACTAGTTGAGTCACATCTAGAATTTGATTGGGCTTTTCAATTAGCTCTCCTTTGCCCATATTCATTGGGAGCATAACATTACAATGGATGCACAATCAAAATTGGGCTTATCCATACAGATAAGTGAGATAAATTTCCAAGTTTTTCTCTACAGAAGATTCCTCTACAATGGAAAAATTCTTGTTACATGAATTAACTTTTGGCCATGGTGTGCTTAGGTACATAGTTTCGAAGACATGGTATATGTTGCTATAGTTTATGCTCTCGCTTTATATACAGGTTCGGCAAACTTGGTATTTGTTTCTTAGTTTTTAAGTCTTGGTAAATTTTGTTTAATGTTTATTGAACAAGACTTAGATATTGGGGTTATCGACATTGGTATATTGTTTCACAAGCGTTGTTATATCAATTTGTCGATGCACTCTAGAATAGTTACTTGTCACAAAGATCTTACCTACACAATGATGTATGTGTGTTGTAGTTTTATGGTCCTACAAGAGCATACTTAATACAATATATTAGAATATGTAAATAAGTTTTTATATAATATAAACACATAATTTTTTTCTTCCTGAAAAATGAGTTGGGTTGTTTGAATAAAATTTGATTGTTTCTTATTAGAATGTCATCAATTTCCTTTTTTTTAATCTAACACTACTAGGAAATAAGTTTTATGTATGTGGCACACTGCTTAAATGCACCCAATCAAGGTGTCAAAACAATTTTAAGTTGAATTTATGTGTATGCTATGAATAAGTTTATGTTCTTTGTGAGTGTATATTAGAATGCTTGGAAACCAGCTTAAACAGTCAAATTAGAATATGTTATGGTTTCACTCATTGAATAATCCATATTGTAAAGGTATAACACCAATTTATTTAGTGAAGACGACTTTTATTGGAGTACCTAGACGGTGTCAAAGATAAATGATGATAATCTTGGATAATGGTCCATTGGATTTATAAGACTACATGATTTAAAAAATGTATGATATTGTTTGGAATTTTTCTATATTTAACATTATTAATAAAATATTTCAAATCATATATATATACTATGCATTGAATCATAAAGTAGGGATAAATAAGTACCATGAAGATATAAAAGAATTAGACACAAGTGCCAAGGGTTAGCTCAAGTGGTTTAAAGTCAGATGTGAAGTTCTTTGATATTGTTGTTAGTTGTTGTTGATCACGGGTTTGACTCTCTTCGACTCCCTTGGGGCAAGACTCCATAATCAGGGTTAGCGGTTTACCTGGTTTAGCATCTACAAAATGAGGGGCAGTACTCCCAGTTTCCCTTGCATTCATTCAAAGTAAAATTTAAAAAAAAATTAGACACTGCCAAAGGACTAGATAACTATACTATAAAGAACACTGAGTAGAATAAGAGGAAGTCTAAAGAAGTTTATGACATCACTTTATATTGAATTAGATGAAACTGAACCTCCTTTATTGACTCGACTTCGACACACATTAAATCTAGTAAGAAATTAACAACACCATTAATTTAAAGAGTGTTTGGTTCCAATGTGATCACACAGATGTGGTAGGTGAAAGGTGACAAGATAAATAAGAAAGGAGTGCAAGGAGAGGTAAATTAGACTTAAAAAATGCCATTTGTGAGTGCACATCCATAAAATGAAGAAAAGAACAACCACGTGGCGAGAGGAAATGAAATTTGTCTTCATCTACATGCCTCCAACAATTGTTATTAGGTACCACTTCCATGAAACAAATAGAGTGAAAATACTAGTGGCCATTATTGAGGATCCTTTATAGCTTCATGCACTTCGCCTCTATGTGCAATGACCATTATTGGCAATCCTTGATCACTTTACGCCCTTTTCCTTTGTGTCCAATTAGAGTTCATTTTTAGGCTAGAGTTAGTGTTCTATACCCAAAATCTCCATATTATCGTGATGTTCTAAATTTTGTTTCATTTTATTGATAGTCAAATGAATGGGCCATGTGAAAATTGCTAAGAATACAATTCTCATAAATACCACCAAGTTTGGTAGCTCACAGTGTAGGTTTATACACATAATTTTCTCCAATATTTTCCTTTTTCAAGAAAATTTTCATGTCATTTTGGCTATAAAATGCATTAGGGTAGTTTCTTCCCTCTACGTAGGCTCTATACCATTGGTAGTCACCTATTTCCTTTTTTTCTATCATGATTAAGAGTTGAATTTCAGTAAATAGTTTGAAAGAATTTTAAGGTCAAATGTTGTGTATAATATTTATATTTAGTTAGGAAAAATGCATTCTTCTCTAGGTAACTACAAGGACCCTAAATTGTGCAATTTGTCTAAAATCTTCTTGCTCATTACCATACCTACAACTTTGAGGGCACTGAGTAGAATATAATGACTTTTAGTTTTCAAAAACAATTTGAATGCAAGCATTCCTTCAATGGATCTTGATATTTCTTCTAGCAACAACATTTCAAGGCTTGTACCACCTTTCTTTGCTTGTGTTCTTAGTTGAACATTATTAACCTCAACAACAATAAACTTTTCTGCAACTTTAGGAGTGATCTACTTGGGAATATTCATTCACTAAGGCTATTGTTTTCATCCTACAATAATTTGAGAGGGTCAATACCACTTTCCTTGGCCACCTGAACTTGCCAACTTTAAGAATATTTGCACAATAGATACTTCCATAAAATCCCCTCGACCTAGGAAAGTGCAAAAGATAGTTGGCCTTTTAGATTCCCACCTAAAGTTCAACAGATGATACAAAAGGATTATCATGCTAGTCAAAATATCCGCGCACCCTTTTAGTGTCATGACAATCTTTAGATGGAGAGAACTCATCACAATAGCGGTCATTAAATACACCTACCAAGACTCAACAAACAATAGTATCACCTAGTACTGGTAAAATATATTGCACTGACGATTGAGAAGGATTACTACCTTATCTCTGGTGCTTGTGTGCATAGGCCATATGAAAGTGGTAAATTCTCAGACGAGGCGGGGTAGCAAACTACTTTGATTTCACTACTATCCCCCAATACATTTTGTTGAACTTAGTCCAATTGGCTACTTACAAAATAAATCATAGTTATGCTTCTATGAGTCACATGGAATTTTTTGATGGTTTTTGAATTACTGAAAACTTCAAAAACGTGATTTGATTGTAGACATAACCAACACACATTATTTTAGTAATACAATAACAAGTACAATATAAGCTATGAAGAAGCATTACCAACAACCATATGTATGAAAAATAATGTAGTTGGTTCTTACTTCTAGGATTTGTTGCTCCATTGTTCTTCCCTATATTCCTAATAGAACACCCATAAATGAAAGGTAATGCATACACATTTTTGTTGTTTTTGTTTTTCCTACTCCATTTTCTTCGTTGACTAGGATTGACCTCATACTTGGCTTGGAGTTTCTCAGGTAGGCAAAGGACTTTACCGCACATGTATGTAATCAACATACAAGATGAGAAGACACCCGGTGTAGATGGTGCAACCAAAGGTATGCAAATATGAGAGAATATTAGCTTTGTGACTTAATAGAGGGTTGCACAAGGAGTGAAGTTTCTTTAATGCTAACTGAAGGGCTATGAGATGTATTTTTTTACTATTCTAGTGCATGCAGGAGGATGAGTCTAGTCTTTAGAGGCAAAGAGTTAAGAACTGAGCTTCAATAAGGGCAAAGCCAAGTATGTAGTTTGCAAATAATAATCAACATGAGATGATAAGGTGAATCTGAGCTCATGTTGTTTTACTAGTTGTGGGAAGTCTGAAAGATGGCTAACATGCCAACAGTGGTTTACACGACACCATTTGGGTTATGAGATGATAGGAAAGAAACTCAAGGTTTTATTTATTTATTTATTTACGTAGTAAGAAAAAACATCTTATGTTGTGGATTAATGCTAGCTCCAAAGCTTGCATTAATGGATCTCAATACCCTCTGTTATAATTATATTATAGGTCTTATAGCTTTATTTTACATTAGTTGGCAATAAGACCCCAATTTATATGAACCGTTGAAACGCGGAATAAGAAAGAATTAAATATTTTTAAAAATCGTGTTTTTTTTTAAACATTAGTCAAATGGATCATATAGAAATAAGTCAAACTAAATTAATGCAAGTCAAAGTGATATTGATCGTTATATACCATGCCTTTTGATAGGTATAATAAGAACCATTTTTGAGTTAAGCCTTGGTTTAAGTTTTAATGGGTGTAGAGTTTTGTGCGAGAGGAAAGGTAGTGGGTGTAGAGCTTTGTGCGAGTGTGATAGGGAAGGTAGATTAAATAACTATTTTTTAAGATAGTTATTATTATTATACTATGACTTATAAATGAGTTGATTTGTATGGGGTTTAATATCCATCAAATCACTAATTCAAATCTTATAAGGATTTTAAGATGAGAGTTATTTATTGAGAAGAAAAATTGTCGTTGGATCAAACCTTGCACAATCATGATCATTGAGCTTAATCTAATTTAGAAAAGAAGAAGAAATATTCTCTTCTTATCATTAAAAACATACTTAAAATATATTTGAAAAATCAACTTGGTTTGAGTTGATATCAATAAACATAATTTATCTTTATAATAAAATTTGTTGTGAAATATCATAACCACATAACGCACTTTATTGATGAATCATTTATAAAGTACATACAAAGTATTGGTGATGTGGAGGGAGTCTAGTGCATTATAAGAACTAAATAGGTTCCCACTCTTCCCTATGCTTTTTGGGTTCTACTTTAATTGTCTAGAATATGAAGAGAATTAAATGTAGAAAAAATATAAACAAAGGCATGCAAAGTTATTGTAAAGAGTATAAATAATACAATGAAACTCAAATTTCATTAATTGAAGAAATAGAAAAAACAAAATATATGCAACACAATACAATAAGAGAGATTTGTAGTAATTTATTTCTAAAAAGAAATGTGTTAACAATGCTTATTTGTAAGAAGACATTTACCAGAGTTCAAAATTCTCATATAACATAAAATATAAAATCCTAAGTCACAAAAAACTATAATATCAAAAACCCAAGCCCTAGGAGATGGGGCAACAAAAGGAATATGGACCCTAAGGATCCTAGTTGATATGCCAACTTCCTCAGGCCACAACTTCTAGATACAATCTATCTTTGTGGAATTTATTAGACTGTTACAAAGTTTATTCTATCCTCCATGTGTTTGGAAAGCTTCACAATAATAGATTTTGAGGTTATGTTGATTAATAAAGTACATGAGGAATGCCCTAAAAATGCATTGAAACTTCATGACCTGCAAAACTATAATAGAGTTTCCAAATTTGAGAGCCATTATGAGTCAGTGGAAGAGGTGGGTGGCTAATATCCACCTATACTAGTTGTCCCTCCTTGGGAAGCAATAGTATCCATTGTGTCAAGTTCCTTTGTTAGTGTTGAAATTCGAGAGCAATAGAGAATTTCATAATTAATTATGACTATTTATATATATGTTTTTCCATTTTCCATTTAATTCTTTCATTAGTTCATCAAGTAATTATACAAACATAATGCACAAAAGGCAAAGAACACTGGAAATTAGGCTAGAGGCTAGGGAAAAACCCATAAGGGGAAAACCCATCAGTCCTTTCCTTATAGATCATTCGTCAATAACATAAATCCATGTCAAACTAGCCAAGGCTCCAAGTGTTAAGTCAACCCTCCAAACTTTGCCATGTTTTGTCCACAAGATAGTTAACCAATATACTCCTTTCATGTCCTTTAGATGCCTTGTTTCATAGAGATAGATAGCTCATATTATACAAAATGATGACCTTCCTGTAGCATGAATTTACATAGAGATTGTAGCTTGTATCACATAGATTGGTAGTATGAATTTAAGAGATATATGTATTCCTATAGCTTGCATCACAGAGATATGTGTATTCATGTAGATCACATCACAAAGATATGTGTAGTTCACCTCATAGAGATATGTAGTTCACATCACGGAGAGTTTGTGCCTTAGAATTACATTAGTCACAAAGCCTTAGACCTTCGTAGAGCAAAGATGTTTATCCTCATAAATTTTCTTGGATTCCATAGAGAGATTAGCCTCAGAACATGATATAACTTATGTCTCCTTAGATTCTATGAAATTGGTTTCCAAATGTTGGAAGATAGGTGCCAATATGTACTTGTTTCCGTGTCTGAAAAGGTGCTTCTCAGAGAAGAGTCGACTTGATGGTTAGGAGGCTAACTTGATAAATTAGAGAGACTAATGACACTTTATAAATACAAATTTTGTTTTTTTATAAGGGTCATTAAGAACATGCCCTTTTACATTTTATTTTTACCAAAACAATGCATGAATAACATGTTTGACAATAATAATAATAATAATAGTTTCTTCTTTTGTTTGTAGATACTAATACATAACGCTACAATGAAAATTATGAAGACTAGACCTAGTTATGATTTCAACATTCCCTCTTAAATAGGGAGGTATTCATAATGACTTATCCAGATATTCTCAAGTTGAGAACTTCTATAAGAAAGGATTTAGATTGACAGGCATCAATGATTATTACATCATCATAACTAGCATTGTCAATATTAGTGTGAAATTTCTTGGAAGGTGTACCAAAATACTTCACTTAAGTCACTAGGTGATAAGTGACCCTTGTTATCACTCCAATATTTCTCTAGAGTTGTTGGAGAAAGAAATAATTAGAGGTAACCACAAGCCAACTTTGGAGATTATGATCTAGCCTTCCTAATTCTCAGAGAGGGCTCTCACTTTTTTATTTTACTTTGTTTAGTTATTTGATTTTAGGCTAGTTATGATTGTACTTGGGTTTTGATTTGGATTTGGTGGTGGGATCATTTAGATGAAAAGAGGGGTGTCTTTTACCATTGGGCTATGGGGTCAAATGTCAATCAAACAAGACTGGATCAAGTTCTAAAAATAGTGTCTACAGGAAAAGACAATAGAGTTATTTCAGATCTCAAGGCTGGATGGTGAAGTGTTTTTCAATTGGATCCAAAGAGAAATTAAGGGTTCCTTAGGCCGGATTATGAAGAAAGTGCAAGAGGTAAACCAGGATGGGAGAGCAATTAAGGATTCTTAGATCTGGATATCAGAAGAAAACATGTAAATGATCAAGTGTTCAAAATAGAGTGTACTTAAACAAATTTTGAGATAAACTTCCAGTTAATTCATTCAACTTTAGATACCATTTAAGGTTGTGAAAAACATAAGAAAATAACAAATTTGACAAAGAAAACACTTCACTGCAATGCAATCTCTTTATTACTTGGTCCAGTTTGTTGACTTGAAAATATGGTACAATAACCCTTAGGTTTATGATCAAAATAACTTTACAAATGTATAACAATCAATCCTCAATACTTTGAATTATGAAGTATTTATACAAAAATAATTTACAAAATATCCCAAACTATCTTGGGAACTAATCTAGGAGAAAGAAATATCTTCACGCAAGAAGATAAAGACAACTATTGAACTAATGTTTGTTGTCCCTGTTTATTAGGCTGTGCTATTTTTAATCTTTGATATTTTTCCTTTTAATCTCTATTTTTCTGTTTGGTCTTCACGCTAGATGTTCTATTTACTCTGACCTTTCAACTGATACACTTTGACCTGATTGACCTGTCACTATCCTTTTACTGTGCTTTTTCAATCTTATTGTATATTTTTACATTTTGACTGTGTATTTCTACAGTAAGCCATTTAATTTCTCCCATGTTTCAGCGTTTGGTAATTGGATATTCATCATTTTCCTGTAAATGTCATCTGCCTCTGTGTACTTGGTAAAAGTAGGCTTATTCACAAAAATGTGTTTTACCTCATGCTGGAGGTAAAATAAGTTCTCAAAAGTTTGGTATAAGACCTTGCCAGTTGGCATTCCTTTCATAGATGAAGTGTTCACTTGATCTCTGGCAACTTCTCTTATTTTTTTGTTGTAGTCCTCCTGTTTCATTAACTTTTCATTTATTACCAAGGGATTGGGCAGACCTTTTTGCCTCAAATATTCAAACTTAACCATGAATCTGTCTATAGCCAGTCGCATGCTTTGACACTTATCTTCAAGGTTTAGCATTAAATTCCTCTTGGTGAGGACCCTTTTCACTTCTAGTATTGTACATGTTATGTTAGGTATCTCTAATTCCTACAATTCATACTTATTTTTGGAGTTGAGGAAGTGAATGATCCTTGCAGCTTCCTCTGGCATGTATCCTAGTTCTGCTTTTACTCTCTGTATGGCTTTTGTAGCCTGTTTTATTAAGTCAATCTGGTAAAAAATTACTTGGATGGATCGCTAAATATCATTGACTCTGTCAATGATATTGGCCCACAATTGTTCCTTAGCTTGTCCAAGGGGTTCCTTCAAAGTTAATTCCTTCTCCAAGTTTTTTATTCTTTCATTCATCTTGGTGGCTTTCTGTAGTTCTTCCTTGTGCATAATCTGGGAAAGCTTGTAGTCTATCTCTAGACTGGTCACCTTTTCCTTGAGGTTGTTCATTTCAGTGGTCTGAATGTCTTCCATTTCCTTGACAAATCTGCTTGCCTCATCACCTGTTGACCCTGTTTTTGTTGAACTTGTTGCTGATGTAGACGGTGTAGAAGTTGGCAATGCTGTAGCCATTGGAGCTGTAGGAGCTAAGGATACTACCAAAGCGGAAGGTACTGTAGTAGTAACTGTTGGGATAATAGTGGCAGGGGCAGTCTCAAGACTAGCTTGTTTCAACTGTATCAAGCTATCCAACTCCTTTTCCATTTCCTTTAACTGATCATTCAATTGAAGCACCGAGTCCATCATTTCCTCATGATTTGTTTGGCTCTATAGGACCTCTTTTGTTTATGGGTGTTCTGAATGAGGCAGCTTTAGCTGTTTCTTAAGAGCTTCTATATCCTTATTCTTCTTCTTGATCAACTTTTCAACAGCTTTGATGTCATTTGGATCATGGCCCAACTCAATTACCAAGTCCTCCAATGACTTGATCCTGTTGTCTTTGGCTTGTGAGGAGGCCTTTTCCAATTTGTAATGGGATGTAACATTGTCTAGTGAATTGTGCAGCTTGTGTGTAGCCATGGACTTTCCTGTTAGGGTTGAGTAGATCATCTCTCCAACTTGTTTATGAAATTTTATCTGGTTAGTGGGATGAACATCCTTGGGCAACACCTCAAAATCAGTTTTTCTGTAGTCAGCAGATGTTTTTGGTTGCTGAATAGTAGGTTGCATAAAGGACACCTACATTTTTCCTGCTTTGATATCAAAAGCTGATATCAACCTGCTCTGATTAGCTGGTGTGTTCTTGAAGTATTGGGCATATGTTTCAGCTTTTAGCTTGTCATTTCTGATCTTAATCTCCTTATACCTGTCCTTGATATCTTTTTCCTTATCTGCTAGCCTGGTAAAGGAAGAAACCTCAACACTGAGTTGTCTCTCAATCAGCTAAGTGTTAGATGTTGATGGCTGTTGCATTTCTCCTGAAGCAGTTGTGGCTTTGCTTCTTTCCACCATTGTTTTAGTGTCAGTGATTTCCACTGATTCAATGGTTTCCTCCTGTTCATTCACAGGATTCAACTTGGGCCTTATTTTGAGCTCAAAATTATCATCTGTGGTCTCCATAATAGAACTGGAGCCCTCCTCCATATTTCTCTTTGGATTTCTTTCCTCATTTGCTGGAGTCTGTAAAACATGATTATTATTCATGGGTTCCCCTAGTTCTGGAACATACAGGAAAGAAATTTGATCAATTTGTTTCTCAACATCGATTAGTGTATTTTCTACATCCATTATTGTGCTATCCATGTCAATTAATGTATTTTCCAACCATTCTGATTGGTTAGCAAACCTATCAATATCAGGTCTAGGATGGTGGATGAAAGGTCCCAATTTGACCTTGATTCTCAACTTATTTATGACCCCATGAGGGTCAAACTACCACATAAAGTTGTTCCTGAATTTCATGTCCTGCAATATCTTGTCAGCTTCTGGTCTAGCCTTTTTATTATTGCAAATGAAGGGGACCAATTGGTTTTTCATTTTAAATTGGGTTTTCTTCCTAGCTGCTAGGAAGTTGACTTCATCTGAATTGATGATCTGCCTAAAATATTCCAGTGCAAATATCCTCATTGGGAGGTATTTGGGCAGTTTATAAGGGGCAAGTTGGCATCCATAAATTCTAATTTTTGTGTGGTGCTGGGTCTCCCACCTTACTGTTCTTGGCCAACTGTAACACCCTTTTGATTTCTTACCTGAGGGCTATTGGTTAGCGTGTTCATGACTGGATGGACAAATGATGAATTCCTTATAGGTGAATGTAGTGGAGTATTTATGGATCAAGGGTGTCCAATAAATAACTGACCTTGGATTCCCTTTGGTATCCAACTTCTGGACGCTGACAGGGAATTTTTTTGATTGATAATATAAAAACATATGAAATAGTATTGAAGAGTTCTTGAACACTCTCTCAGTTGGGAGTCTTGTGAACTGTTCATGCATCATGTCTGCAATGAACTGAACATAATTGTATATGACAATAGGAGGCTTGCCTAGACTGAATATGGAAAGAAAGGCCAGGATAACCTCATCCACATGCTCATCTGAGGTATATCCTAGAATGCAAGAGAGCATGGTAATGATCTATCTGCCTCTCTCTGAAAAAATGGTGGCAGCATAAGGTGGACTATCTGTGGGAGTATGGCAGTCTTCTATGATGAAAATCTAGAAAATTTGTGCTATTTTAGCTAGGTCTAGTTTGACATATAGGTCCAATAAATCTCCAATAGATAGAGGGGTCTCATTAGGGCTTGGTTGGACCTACAACATTTGGTTAATAGACTCTGCAGTGATGGTAAATAACAGCTACTAGTTAGGGGCAACAATAGCTCTTTAGCTAGAAATATAGCAAGCATGATAGAAATGGATGATATCTGGGAAAGGGTGCACTTCTAGAAACAAATTTTTGGGTAAATTAGATTCCCAAAGGTGGATGTCATCATTCTAGTTTAGGAATCTGTCCTTACTCCAACAGTGGAGCTTTAGAAGGTACGCTGGTGAGGCAATATCTTTTATTTGAAAATCCATGTCTGCTAATGCTAGGTGGTCGATGTCCAGGTGAGGGGTTGACATAGTTTTCATGTCCAGAGATTTCTGCGAAGCCATATTTAGGAGTAGAGGTATAAATTAGGTTTATAGTGGTTGTAGAAGTAAGGTTTGGAAGCCTTGGAATAGCGGGAGGATAGTTACAGTGTGTGAAAGAAGGGTTCAGGGTATACAAGTAATTTACTCTTCAATTTAGGAAAATATATTAATTAATTTCAATTGGACTGTGCGTTTTCAAATTAAAGAGTCGTTTTGGTTTTACCAAGAATACCTAGAATTTGGTGGTATGGCTTGCAAACTGAGTTCAATGGTGAATGCAGAGGGTGTGGTGGCTTCAACTGTGAACTGGTTGCTAGAAATGGGTGTCCAAAGCTTCTTTAGGTGGCAGACGGTTGTCAATTTTGGTCGCAGAGGTTCAAGGTGTCGTAGAATGGCTTGAGAAACAGTCATCGTGAAAATAGGCAAAAAGAGTGAATTGGGGCTTTTCCGGCCTTTTAATGGGTAACGATCACATTTTGCCACGGAAAATATGAATGAACAATGGGCAGTTTTCGACTTTGGTGGGGAGGTGGTTTTCTGGGCCATCACACCGCTTTTGGAGGGCAAGTGCTATTTTTCATGAGCACACGATCTAGCCTGGGGCGGCCACGTAGCAGAACAGTGCCCGGGCAAAATCGCGAATCTCGCATGCTCTCGAACTGCTATCTATCGGACGGTGAATGTGTACGATATGTATGCGCATCATCGGATCTAGGGGTGGGAGATCAGACGACTGTCACGTGGTCAAGACGCACAGAGGGAAACGGGACCAGGATTTGCAGGGCCTGGGATTTAATTACAAATAATTGTAATTAATTAATACATAAGGGAGGGATTAAAATATAAGCAACGGGTTTAATGGAGTGGGAACAGGCGTTATTGTGGCAGGGTTTCTTAACTGCACCAAGGGTTGGTAGTTTAAAAGGGTTTGTCGAGGAAATATGGTTAGGGAGTTAATTAAATAATACGGGGGGATAAAAACTTAGGATAAGGGGTTTTTTATGGGTTTTGAAGTGAAATAGGGAAATTAATAAGGGGGGAAGGTAATATTTGCAATGGGAAATGGGTTTCACACTGGGGAAAAGGGGTTTTTGGTAAGGGGATGAGTTTTGCAGGGTAATTACTAGGGAAATGTGTGAAACCAAGGGGTAAGGGTCAAAATGAGGGGAAAAGGGGATTTAATAAGAAATGATGAGATAATGGGGAAATTAGTAAGTAAGTATGTAAGGATGAAATGAAATGAGGGGGAATTAGTCAAACAAGCTTGTGAATATCTTTTCACTCTAATAAATGCTCTTGCACATGAAACATAGGATTAAGCATGATAACTGTGGTTTTTACTCAACAACCTTGCACATTTGCAACCTTTCTTCTGCCTACCCTTTATTTATCCTAACATTTTTTCTTCACTTTATTAGGTGCATTTGAGCTTGCATACCCTTTATTTCCTTTTCTTTTGAGAAGCAAACTATCTAATTCTAACCTTATAACTTCCAATGGCTCAAATTAAACTGATGAGCTCATTTTTATTCTCTACCTAACTACTAATCTGCTAAGGTTAAGCAATTTGGCTAGATCTTTATTCTCTACCTATTAACATAAAATTTAAGACATGAATGAGTCAAGATTAAGCTGTTTGACCATCATGGGTTGTGGCATTTATGACAAGCTGCACATAACATTATTTTCCATAGTAAAGTAAAAATTAGTGGCATTTGAATTTGCACACTTTCATGATCTATTTTATTTCTTTTTGGGGTTCATATTTTTCACATTTTTGATCTTTTCCTATTTCTTTTTGTCTTTTGATTATTCTTTTAGGACATACCCTCTTTATATTTTTTAATTTTTAATATGGAAAACATTTTGCAGAAAGCAAAAGTATGTACAATGTTACAAGACTAACCATAGTCAATTCAAAATTATATACTATTATTATAGGACCCTGACAACACTAACAACAAGTTGATCGTTGCTTGTGATTCAGATCTTCAATAAAAATGGCAAACCTGCAACAAAATTATAGGCGATCCAGAATAGAAAGTAGCAGTAAAAATATCCATTGCAATAACCCAAATGGAAAGACTTTAATTGAATAAATTCTTTATTAAAAAACCCGGTGAAGGAGATTTATAAAAGGGTCTGTAAATCCCCCTTCATCGGATGGGTCCTTTGATGTCCTCGATGCTTCAAAAAACGATCTTTTCTCTCAATATGTGAAAAACCCAGACAAAATGTGGAGAACTCAAATGGGAGCTCAAAAGAAAAAAGATGATAATGGCGACGATGATTATGATCGTGGTGAAGAATGAGTGGAAAACCCTCATATTTATAACAACGTATTGAGTTAATCTCGAAAATGGAGAATAATAAAATAATATTAACCAAATCAAGATGTAACCGCTTGGAATACTTTATTATATTTATTGGAGATGGAAAAGACATTTAAAATGGTTAAATATCTTTATTTAGAAATAATTAACAAATAAAATGATTTATTAATTATTTCGTGAGAATTAAGAATGGTGCGAAATTGAAATAATTTTTTTGATTGATAAGTGGGTGAATCCTGAAAATCACGCTTACCCTGTGGCTGAGAGGCCACGACTCAGGGGCATCTAAGCCGTCAAAGTCACCCGGGGATCGCACCCGGCCTGAGCCGCACCAGTGGAAACCACGTTGGATTTTTGGTATCGGCGAGACTAGAACCAGTTACCTTTGCTTATGGAGCGCCTTAACAACGCGCTCCTTCACCGACTATTCTAAATCTCTTTGATGTGAAATTGAAATCATTATTAAATAGTAATTTAACAATTATTCCAATAATAGAAATAAGGAATATTAAATAAATAGTGTTTTATTTAATTATTACTAAGGGATTTAGTCAAATGTGATAAGGAATAATTATTTAAATAATTATTCATAGAGAAAATTAAATAAATAATGATTTATCTAATTATTCTCATGGTTTTTATTTTTATTATTATTTAAATCATAAAATAATTTAATAAAAGTCATTTACTAAATTATTTTTCACAGTGAAAGTGATTTAACTATGGTAAAATTAATCCTACATGGTGTATTTCGATCCACTTAGTTAGAAATGGCTAGGTGATCATTTTTGGGTGATAACAGATTGGCCCCATATGTATGAGTGTTAGGAGAAAATCGTATGATTGAAATACATTGTAGGGTACACTTCCACGAGACACCAAAAGGGGAGTCAAAGAGAGAGAGAACTGAAGCAATACAAGGACAAACAAAAATGGAGGGGGTGAGACCTACTAAGTTGATAGGAGTGTCCTTTTATGTGGGAGTACATGATCTCAAATGAGGCGAGGGAGACATACTAGATTAACAGGACTGGTGGTCTACTGGGACCTGAAGCTAAATACTAGACATGCATGCCTTTGACTTTGGACTGAAAAAACATAATGGTATTTTGCAGGTATGGAAAAGATGAAGGTATCACGGCGAGAACGAGATTTGGATTCACTTCATGCTGATATTCAAGGGAATCAAGTAGTAAGAGGGGTGTTGGCATGATATGGCGTGTTGAAGTTCTTAGACAATCCCATGATGAGGGTGGGTGAGCCCTTACTGTCGAGGATAATGAGTTACTAGGACCCAGATCAAGAGGCCTTTGTAGTAGAAGGTCACTTGATTGAGATCACGATCTAAGACATATATTTTCTGACAAGACTGCCCCCCTTGGGGGTGGTAGGGGAGATAAATCCAGTGTTGCCTCTTGGGATGCATATAGGTGAGTTTGTTGATCGCCAATGTGTACCAAGGATTCGTGTAAAGGGCACGACCATACAAATCAGTGACTTGGAGAGGCTTGAGACACAAGCTACAACTACAACAATGTTGTGATCTGTGGTAGTCATGCCTTCCACCATATCACTGGGGGGAAGATGATGCTGGTGGAGAGTGTGTTGGGAGGGACCTACTATGGGTGGGCCCAGATGATGTTGTCGTCATTGAAATGAAAGTTGACACTATATAGACAGAGGACCAATGATAACTGGTCATTTGGGACAATGTTATGCTCACTCTTCTTTGAGAAGATCCCCACTATTCAACCTCATGTTTAGATCTGTGATGGGGGCCCATAGGAGCCTAAGATGTGTTGCTGGGGGCATCTGCTGAGATGAGGTGGAGGAGGGGGGGTCATACAAGTGTTTCGACCTAAGTTTTTTACTCATTGGGACTAGATGCCAATGTACATAGATGACTATCCATATAATGGCATGAAGTATCAGGGGGATCCTGACTTATCACTTCTGCCAGGATGAGCATGGGGTCCATATGGTAAGTCAAAGTTTCTATACATTTGATGCATTTATATTTTAAGAAATATATGCATGTGGTATTGATTTCTAAACGTTGAGGTATGAAAATATAACACCGGTGAGGTTGACAGGATACATGAGATGAGCCATAGTGCGTGGAGCTATAGATCAGGGTGGGGCCACATCACAACAGAGGCTAGGTGGTGATGCTCTAATGGAGGATCTCCAATGCAGATGCGACGTATTATTGACAATGGTGATAGAGCGTGGGTGGCATGAGCTAGAATATCAGTTATCGATGAGTGCACAGGTCTTCCCTCAGAGTGATGAGGAATAATGTGGCACATTTTGATGGTCGATTAGGCAGTACAAGATCTATGGGCTGAGGGAATGGAGCCGTTGCCTTGGGAGCCTCTAGATGATATTGATTAGGCATAGGGACATGTGGGTCCCCATTTTTGTTTGATGATAACATGCGAATGAGCATGTCAGATGTTTTTAGAGTAGTGGACTGAAAACATTGTATGACGATATATATTTATGATTATGCATCTTTTCGTGATGATTGTGGCTCGCCATTTGTTTATGGATGTCTTCTTACATGTGATAAATGCCAATTTTGAATGTTATTAGAAATGGTATCTACACAGTGATTTTGGGCTCTAGGAACATGATTGAATGAAATGGATTCAAATTCACGCGCTAAAATCTTAACTCATAGATATTTTCTAAATAGGATAGGATTATGCAGATGATAAACACCATTCAATTGCATGACAAGTAGCAAGGAATCAAGACAAGCATGAAGGTGAAGGATGCGATGTTTAAGGGCATCGGCTAACAAACCTATCACAACATCATATTTGGCCTGGTTATTGGTGGCAGATCTAATGCAAATGCGTTGGAATGGACTAACGAATGCACAGGGGTGAAAATGGCCCAAGTTGCCGAGGTTAGATTCCTGGTGAAGCGACTCGCACCATCAACATAACCAATATAAGGTGTGGATAATGGATCCATCTGAAAGACACAAGAAGACAATGTGTAAGAATGTGGGGGATGTAAACTACCTAAATGCAAGAAGACATAAAGAGATACACACATTTCAATGGGAAATTCTATGGGTAAAATTTATTAAGGTAGAGTGCATTTCAGGGATTGGGAAGGATTTCTCCTTCTGGACCCTCTAACATGTATGACCCATTTCACAAACACTTATGGATGATAAGGCCCTAGCCATAATGGTTCAAAATTCCCACATCCCAGGACATCATGATCTTGGTCATACATAAGAACAAGGTCGCCTTTATGGAATGTATGAGGGTGGACTTTGCAGTCATACTGAGCTTTGGTGCACTTTTTGGCTGCTTTGATGGTTTGCAATGCAAGACGATGATCTTCAGTGGCTCGCTCAAGCATGATGAATCATTGTTCTAATGGTTGGGTGTCCGTGAGGAGTTTGACGGCAAGGTGAAGGGAAGGGATCTCACACTCGATTGATAAAAACACCTCCTCTCAAAAAATAAGCTGGAAAGGAGTGGATCAAATGACGATATTGACAAAAGTTCTATAGGCCCAGAAAGCATGGAAGATCATTAAATGCCAGTTGGTCTTATGTTTATTCACCATTCGTTGAAGCATAGTCTTAAGGATCTTGTTAACAACTTTAACTTGGTCATTGCCTTGGGGGTAATAAGATGATGAATATTGATGTTTGAAGCCCAATAGAGAGGATAGATCACTCCATATCTCATCTTCAAAGTGTCAACCATGGTTAGAGATCAATTGTTTCGAAACCCAAAATTGAGCGATAACATGGTTAAGAAGAAGAGGGTTGCAGTCGTCGCGGTGTTATTGAATGTTGGCATGGCTTCAACCCATTTTCTAAAATAGTTGATGACCATGATAATATACTTATGGCTATTAAAATATGGGGCTCGACACTCCAAGAAGTCAATAGCCCATTTACAGAAAGGATTGACTGTGACAACAGGATGGAGGGGAGCAGGTGGAGCTCGCGCCTTAGGAGCGCATAACTGGCAATTGGGACAATGTTTGACTACCTCAACACAATCGCTAAAGAGAGAAGGCCAAAATTAGCCAGCGCGCATGATTTTTTGGACAGTGGCCCCCACAAGGACCACCATGGAAGGCATTGAGCACTTTCTTAACTTCAACATGGGTGAGACAATGACAGACATTATCGACACCGTGATGATAAATGTCGTCATCAACGAGGAGGTAGCAAGGGGATTGATGTTGAATATGTCGTCGATGATCATGAGTGAGGTGGGGCAAATTTTTAGGTTCAAAGATAGTTAAGAATGTCACCATACCAAGGATCACCTGAGGTGATGGCGAACAAGTGTTCATCAAGAATATCGTCATTTATTGGTGGATCAAGCACCCTGGTGGGAAATTCGGAAATGAGTTCGGCAAGGGTTAAAACTTTCTTACTCTTTGGTGTGATAAATTTGAGATCGAATTCTTGAAGGATAATGATCCAACATGCATACTTTGCACTAAGGATCTGTCGACTCAATAGGAAAGCCATGGGGTTGGAATTGGTCATAACTTTGGTGGTACGTGTAAGGATATAATGACGAAGCTTTTGAACAGAGAACATGATAAAAAGTGCTAGATTTTCTTCATGGGAATAGGACACAGGGGGACTATTAAGGTTCTTACTGACATAGTATATGACATGCTCAGTGCCTACAAGATCTTCCTCTATAAGGACCCCAACGACCAAATAGGTGGATGCGGAAATGTACAAGATGAAATCCCTCTCAAAGTTAGGTGGACTAATCAAGCGAGCATAAGTGAGAGAATGTTTGAAGGTATCGAAAGGTTGTTGAGCTTGGTCATACCAAACAAATGGATTGTTAGATCGAAGGAGTCTAAGGAACCCATGATTCATGGTTGCATGGTTAGGAACAAGTTGACGAATAAAGTTAGTTTTGCCTTGGAGGCTTTGTAACTGGAGTAGGGTATGGGGAGGAGGAAGTTCAAGGATGGCTTGAAATTTGAGCGGGTCAAGAGTGATATAGTCTTTAGACACAATGAAGCCCAAAAGTTGGCCGACAGGAATGCAAAAGACACAATTAAAAGGGTTGAGGCTAATGATATACTTGCGACATCGCAGAAACATGGTATGACAATCATGAAGGTGTTGCGACTGAAACTTGGAACAAGCAGTGAGATCATCGAGAGATGCAAGGATAATATGATCCAACTCATGAAAGAAGTAGGACATGGTATGTTGAAAAGTGGCCCCAAAATTCTTTAAACTCAAGGCATAACCTTGTAAGTGAAAGTTCCCCATGGACTAGTGAAAGTGGTTTTAAGCTAATTAACATAACATATATGTTTCTAATTATATCCGGAGAATCCATCCATAAAGGATAGAACCTCATGCCCTGCACAGTCATCAATGACCTGGTCTATGAAGGGTGTGGGAAAGTTGTCTTTGGGATAAGATTTGTTCAGATTGTGGAAGTCAGTGCAGACACAGATGGTGCCTTGTTTTTTGAGAACGGGAACAAGATTGGACATCCATGTGTATTCAATGGGATAGATGAAACTAGCTAGCTTGAGCTTATCATTTTTAGCTTTAACAGTTTTACATTTGGAAGGATGGATAGGCCTTTTCTTTTGGCAGATGGGTATGACATCAGGCCAAGTGTTGATGTGATGTTCAATAGTGGCGGGATCAAGTCTAGGCATTTCAGAATAAGACCAGGTGAAAACATCACGAAATTCCTTAAATAACTCTATGTAATCATCAATTTCTTCTAGGGTGCATTTTGACCCCAAGATGATAATCTCTTTGACCCCTGGTTTATTCAAAATGTTAATTTTGATGGTAGGGGAAATGTTAGCCATATTTCCTTCTTCAAAAGAATCTGGTGTAGGAATGGGATTTTAAAACCAATCAACTTCACCACGAATGAAGTCTTTGGACTCCATAGCATATTGGTCATGGGTTTGATATGGAAGGAAGTACGCACAATGGTGCATATCATCCCAAGGATTATCAGGGGTGGTCATGGCTTCCAAGATGTCTTCATCAAAATGGAAGATGGGCAGATTGGAGGAAGAGGGACCACAAGATGGAGAAGAGATACATGAAGCATCTTCATGAGAGACAAGGTTCACATATGCATCATCAAGGTTGGAATACATACGATAAGTAGATGAAATATCTACTGATGTTGAGACCAGGGTGTTCGTCGAAGGAGTTTTAATAGAATCACAATAGGAGACATCATGATAGTTCTAATGCCTCGATCTCATGAATGACGATAGGTAAAGAATGGGAGTGGTACTATCCATCATCTCGACATCAGGGGGAGGCATCACAATGGGTGTTTGAGGTACCTCCTATTCTAGTGTAGAAGTGGGACCAGAATCCAAAGGTAGAGGAGAGGTGGATTCACTAGGAGTGACCTCTAATTCGTGAAGCACTTGAAGTGTATCATGAAAATCTTCGAGATGAGGACAACGATGAGAATAATGGCTGTAATTATCACACAAAGCACATGGGTGATTTGTGCATTATGATTTTTTCTTCTTGGTTGACTTAGGTAAGGTGTGACATGGACCTTAGGAATGTTAGAATCAGGGAAGGTATCAATGACCACCTCCTTGACATGAGGGAGTTTAGGAAAATTATTGGTTGCATGAATGACAACATGACACAAAGCACAAGGAGGAATAGGCTTTGGCGGCCTAGGTAGAGCTGGAGTTGGTGGGGGTGCCTTGTCTTTAGTTCCCTTTTTTTGGGACTTTCCTCCTCACTAGATGATTTTGCAACAAGAGTAGGATCGATTGATGTTGTTGTGGAATTGAAGAAAAGGCAGGCGTAGGAACAATAGGTTGGACTGGGGTCAAAGTAGTGTAAGGTTTAAGCTGATTGGATGGAGTGTTTGCAGGAGGATCGATGTACTAGATTGGGATACCCAAGGTAATGTTGGGTAAACTCATCGTAGCCATAACAGGTGTAGAATGAATTCCAAGAGGTGGAAAGAAGAACGATATTTAACCAGAAGGATAATGGCCTAGAGGAAATGCTCCGAGATTGTTAAGCGTAGGGGGAATGGTTCCGGGAAAGAACAGATTAGGAGAGACACCAACAGAGGGATATGATCCTTGAGGAGTAGTACTGGGAGGTTGGGTTGAGTTAGGAACAACAAGTTGCGGAGGTGCGGTCTGCTGTGAAGGCATACTGGACCATTTGTGGGTGGCCCGTGATGCTTATAGAATGCAAACACTAGATGATATAGGCTCATAAGGGGTAGGTGGTGGACCATAGTAACCACCAAGAAAAGTGGAATATTTGTAGACTCCCAGAGAGACATTAGTGAAGGACGAAACAATCGTATTTCTAGCCATAGAAGAAATGTTGGATTGAGGTGAAGTTTGGGCTTTGGGATCATAGTACGTCAACTTATCAACAGTGACGATCTTTCCATTATGGGGAAATCACATCTTATGATGAGCCACAAATGCAACAGCTAGCATGGCATAAGTATAACTACGACTCGAAAGTATGTTATAGTTTAAGGGAGCATCAATGAATTCAATGTCAATAGAGATAATCTTTCCAACAACTTTGATTGGCAGTTTTGATATAAGCCAAGGGGCTGTGAAGGATGATCGTCCCATGCATGAAGATTGATGGTGGATGGGGATAGGTTAGGGGAACTAAGTTTCTTCCAAACATTGGCATCCATCACACAGGTGGAGGCACCTTCGTCAATGATACACTGTCGAACAATGATGTTTCTAATGGAGACTAGTATTTGAAATGTAATGGATGAAGGTATGGGAGGATTTTCTGACTTGTCAACATGAAAGGCAATCATCTAATCATCTTTGGGATCCATGACTCCCAAAGAATATAGTAGAGATTTTTTTTGGGATGGGCATGTTTGGAGGACTTCCAATGTTGACATTACAACAGGAGATTGCGTCAAGTCATCTACTATGTTATATGTATGGGCAACTTTGGCAAAAATAACATTTCGATGTAACAAACCTTTTGGGATCTTGGGAATAACCTCGACCTTAGGCTAAGGGATCTGTAAGGTACCATTGGATGATGATAGAGGCTCAGTGGAAACTTAGCATTGGGACTTAGTCACAAACTTAGCAGATGGTTTGTCGTATTGGCAAGATTGAGTCTGAAGGTTGAATTGATCGGTATTAAGCTCATCAAAATTAATCATAAGAATTTGATAATCATGGTGACCAGATAATGGAGCTCGCTGAGCTGCTTGACTTAGTGTAGTTTGGGTAGCTATATATCCTTGATGAGGGAAAGGATTGGTAAGCACTGCAAGTTGAGATGAAGAAGGGTTGGAGGAGGAGCAGTGGGCTGTGATCCTTGAGCAGTTGCTTGAGCTTCCCATACTTGACGCATTTGAGGTAAAAGGTGACACTCATGAGTATAATGACCATATACGCCACAACAGACATAATGGTTTTTTGTACGAAGACCCTTGTTTTGCTTGGGATGACCACCCTATTGTTGGCTTGCGGGATTAGGCTAAGGACCCTGAGGGGCATTGGGTGGAGGACCCTAGTTGCCTTGATTACCTTGAGACAGTTGGTTTTGATTACCCTTCCCCTTGTTCATTTTCTTGGGGTTAGGGGTATTGGGTCCGATCTGTTACACATACACTTAACCTTGTAGAAGAGGTGGCTGTTGTGGCAGAGGTGGAGCAAACATGGGGGGCTAGGGCACTGGTAACAAAGGGATTGGAGCATTAGGTAGTGGATACTGATAATAAGGATATGGGGCAACATTGGGATAAATAGGTGGTGCAACAACTGGCCCTGACATCCGTTGATGCGGATGGGGATATGCATATGGCGTGTTGGGACCTAGATAAGGTTTTCTTGTGGAGGATTGGGGGAGTGATAATTGTAAGTGGAACTGGTCCCTCCTTGAGGTGGACTGTAAATCATCTGAGGTGGAGCATATTTTTGAGGGTGTGAAATAGTTCCAAATATGCCATTTGTGGCATGAGATGCACTCGGTGCATTAGCAGCAGCAGGCTGAGGTAGATTAGGGATGACAGTGTAAACATAACCTGGCTGGGAGTAGATCAGATCACATTTTAAGGCTACTTGGAGTGCATATTCCTCACACTCGGGGAAGTGTGACACAAAATATTTAACAATGGGAGCCAACAATGATATAAGGAACCAATCCATATAGACTTAGTCTTCGAATTCAAGAGCTCTACATATGCTCCTCCTTCGACGCCATTCCTGAACATGGTCGAAAAGACAAGTGGCAGAAGTTTGATGGAAAGAAGTCAATAGCTTGGTACCGGTGTCATAACGGAGAGGTAGCTAGAAATATAAAAGAAAAGTTGTGGAAAGAGTTGTAAAAGTGGAATGAGTGGCTCTGGGTTGATCAACATACCACTTAGCAGCAACTTTAGTGAGCATGCATTGGAACAAATAGAGACAGATGGAGTCTCTAGTAATGGAATTTGTTGAACACCACATATGGAATGAACGAACATGATTAGTGGGATATTCTCCAGGATTACCTTCAAACTTTGGGATGTCTGAAGGGAGTTTAGTAGTTATATCTAACCAAGTGGGATCATGGAGAAGAGGATCATTGATAAGCTGGCTAAAATTAGGGAGACTCAAACCATCCATAAAAGGAAGCAAAGGATTAGGAGTGACCACACTGGTGGGGGTTCCGCTAGTGGGGGGTAACTTGGTTGGTACCTGGGTTACAACCTTTGTTTCTCGCACCCATGTTGGTGCTTGACATGGTGGCTATACGGGGTTTAGAAGACATGGAATCAAAAGAGGAACTGGATGAACAAGTAGAATTAGAATCAAAATGATGACTCGATGAAGGACTAAGAGGATGAACTCTAACTCAACGGGAGGAGTAATGTGTCCTAACGGGAATTGAGTGTGAAGATCTCAAATTCGACGTGACAAACACCTAGGGGGAACAATGATGTCAAGACAATAACAATATAAGAACTAAAGGGTGATGATAAGAATAAAAGAGCAATAATCAACAAGCAAAAACCTAGTGTAGTGGTGCTAAGTTTAAACTAACTATTTTAATGATGTTACTATAATACAAGCAAACACGTCCTATCAAAGAAAAATAACTATAGCCTATATGTGATCTAAATCCTCAAAAAATAATAGATCTATTGTTTCATATGTCCTTCCAAATAACTTCTTACTTGACAGAATTTGATCCCTGCAAGTAGAGTTGTCTACAAAAAGGTGGGGTAGAGAACCAACTTCTTCCCACAGCCAGTCCTATAGGGTGTTTTCATAAGAGTGGTCATTACAGTTACCTTCATCCCATGGGGGTGGTCGTGTCTTGAGCTTCTTGGTATTCAACGAATGCACGAGATTCCCTGCCACAGGTTGGGTAGCCCCGAGGAGAATCGCTCACATGATTAGCTAGCCTAACCCCCTCTGAATCGGGTTTCTGATGCATTCTGGCTTTGGACCGTGGGATGGTGAAGGATTTTAAGCTGCCTAATATGTCAACTTATATGTCTCAATGAAAGCAATCAATGGGTGTTATTGGAATCTTATCCCACTGATCCTACACCTACACTACAAAGATTGTTTGTCCCTGGTGCCCAAGTGGGATTAATCTATGTGTGTTGACTTATTAAGGTGTAGTGTTTCAAGTTTTGGCTTTGTGGTGTTAACCAAGCTCACGTTTGCTTAGGGTGTGAGTGTGTGAAAATAATGTGTCAAGTGGATGCATTAATTAAGCATGTTTCATGATGCCATGTGCTGCTGAAGTAAAGTGTTGAATTATTGTAAATAAATATGAAAATGACAGAAAATAAACAACCAAACAAGCACAGAAAACCCCACCCACAAGGGTTACCAAGAAGCTAAGCAAGAGAAGGAAAACAAGCTACTCAAAGACACATAAAAAGGCCTAAATGATCTAATTTCAAGGGATTGAGACCTAGAGGCACTAATCTGCTATAAATGGTGCAAAAAGAAATAAAAAACATAGGTGAAAAATGCTGCAACGGATAGGTGTGAAATTCTAAAACCTAGAATGCTTAAGGGGATCCTAAGGGGGAAAGGAAAACCAAAACTCTAAAGAGAGAAAAAGTAAAAGAAACCTATCCAAAAGAACTGAAAAGTGGATCAGAGTCTGAAAATTAGTGGCTAAAAATGTTGAACACCCTAAACTCCTCACTCAATAAATCTCTTCCTAACAATGTGGAGGTGTAATCTAAACCCTAGGGGGAATTTTCCTTCCTCAAAGAGAAAAATTAAGTGTATCTAGGCCTAGGGGAGACTGAAAAAAGAGGTAAAGTAGCCAACCTAATTTGCAGACAACACTCTTGGCAGTTTAGAAAAAAAATATGAGAAATTTCTGAAAAAATACCAAAATGCAGGTACTGACATAGAACAGTGGAAAAGACAGTTTTTGGGCCAAATAGTGTGCAGTGGAACGCAGATCTGGGGCTGAAAAATGTGTTTTTCTCCCGGGGCTTTTTGTTGGCAGATCTCACACATATTTTGTCGTCTCTTGCTCGGCTGGTACCTGTGACCTATGGAAAGAGCAGTAAACCATTAGAATCCAAAAATTGGACAAAAAAAAGGAAATAATACTATACATATAAATTAAGAGGCTAAAAATAGCTATAGAAAACCCATAATTTTCTGAAACTTCAGCCACCTAAGACTGTTGTTATTACACTAGTGGAGTCGCCATTTGTTAGTGTGAAATTTATTGGAAGGTGTACCAAAAATACTCCACTTAAGTCACTAGGTGACGAGTGACCCTAACAACAAGTTGATGGCTGCTTGCGATTCAGATTTGCAATAAAAATGGAAAATCTGCAACAAAAGTATAAACGATCCATAATAGAAAGCAGGAGTAAAAATATCCAATGAAATAACCCAAATGGAAAGACTTTAATTGAATAAATTCTTTATTAAAAACTCCTGGTGAAGGAAATTTACAAAAGGGTTTGTAAGTCCCCTTCCATGGGATGGGTCCTTTGATGTCCTTGATGCTTCAAAAAATGATATTCTCTTTCAATATGTGAAAAGCCTAAATAAAATGTGGAGAACTCAAATGGGAGCTCGAAAGAAAAAATACGATAATGGTGATGATGCTTATGATCATGGTGAAGAATGAATGGAAAACCCTTCTATGTATAAGAAAGTATTGAGTTAATCTCGAAAATGGAGAATAATAAAATAATATTAACCAAATCAAGATCTAACCACTTGGAATACTTTATTATATTTAATGGAGAGAGAAAATACATTTAAAATGGTTAAATATATTTATTTAATAAAGTGATTTATTAATTATTTTGCGAGAATTAAGAATGATGTGAAACTGAAATAATTATTAAATAGTGATTTAACAATTATTCCAATAATATAAATAAGGAATATTAAATAAATAATGATTAATTATTCCTAAGGGATTTAGTCAAATGTGATAAGGAATAATTATTTAAATAATGATTTAATAAAAATTCCCAGAGAAAATTAAATAAATAATGATTTATCTAATTATTCTCATGGTTTTTTGATTTAAATCATAAAATAATTTAATAAAAGTGGTTTGCCAAATTATTTTCCACAATGAAAGTGATTTTACTATAGTAAAATTAATTCTACATGGTGTATTTCGATCCCCCTAGTTAGAAATGGCTAAGTGATCATTTTTGGGTGATAACAGTCAAACTACCAAAGCCTTGACAATTACGCTCTTTCTCTCCACTACATCAAAGCACAATGCTGAGAGGCATTAATTTGGACACCACTGCCTCTCAAGGCACATACCCCACTCTACTGTTCACCAAGGTATGTCCTCACAAGACTATTTCCTAATCCATTGCCACAATACTTGACATAAGGAATTGTCAGTCCTCAAGACCATTCTCATCTTAGATCGGTGTACTTGAATTATGGCTGTTAGTCTTGGTCATAGTACAGATCTTTAAGAATGTTGGTACCTGATGTTTATCCAATCCACCCTTCTCCCTACCACTATTCACGCACTAGTATTACAACTGTTAGTCCTGGCCATAATACGTGACACATGGAGAACACAATGTCCACCCTCACTCCCTCTCAAGTAGGGATTTGATCCTCACTCTCTCTGAACTAGGGAGGAGATATCCAAAAGCATAAGCTTGTCTAAAAAATACTCATCCTTTTCCATGAAAAAGGACTTCATCAATACAACAACTACTTGTTTGTTAGTGGAGATACACTTATAGCTTCACGACTCCTATCTGCTCCATACTCTCGAATCATCAAGTGATTCCATATTCTATGAAAAACTCAGAGAATCATGATTGAATTCAACACTTTGTCGAATAGTCCATCAAGCATTATGTGGAGTCATGTTGCTTTACAATTGATTGTACCAACTGCCACATCTTCTACCTCCGCAGTGCAACAAAATTCTGTTTCATAAACTTTCAAGAAACAATTCTAGATTCCAATATATGCTCATCACTAGCACTGCCAACCCAAACAATAAAGTCTCAAGTCAAATTATGCTTCCATCTCCCACTAAAGTCAATATTTCTTATTTGGTTCATGAATCCTTCTTTCCTAAGGCATGGGGTCTTTGTTTTTCTTAATCATGATGATTCTTTAAAATCTGGGATAACTCTTCTAACTAAGGCAATCATTATAACATTATCCTCTCCCTCCTTCATGCTTCCATGATGCTATCAAGTGCATGCTCACTCTTTTTCCATTCATGTTCTTCCATAATTTTCTTTGTGCTCCCAAAGCCTAGGAAACCCTTTCCAATGACCTGCAATCCTCGCTAGGAGAATATGGGAGAACAATTATAACCAAGAAGAGAATACATAAACAAGAGACTAACAAAAACTTAAAGATAATAGTATTAATTAAAGAGAAAAATGTATATAATACTTATCTTTTGTAAAGAGTCAACTCCTTATTAATTTATGGACTTCTTGCTTTCACTTGTTACTTTGTTAGCTTCAATTGTCATCCAACTTCATTCACATTATCATTCATAGGCTAGGGTTTCTACTTCTTTTAGCAGAAGCAACCTATCCTAAGGTACAAAACCTAAATCCTTTTCAAACAGGCCAATGCACTGATTATAGCTTGATAAGATTCTTCTCTTCAACTTGTTTAGGATTTCTGTAAACTTTAGATTTCCAACTTGCAAGTTTTGCCCAAAATGCCACAATCCTAAATTCTTTATGTCATCAATACACTGTAGGAGCTTGACTTTTTTCCGTTGATCAGGACCATGGAGTATGTTAGCACTCCAGTAAACTCTCCTAGGTTGTAGATTGGAGATGCCTGGTAACATGTAATCTTCAATATTGTTCTCTGAACTATTGGAATAAATGATGGTTTGTGTGTGGTCTAAAATGTGGATGCAAATTAGAGTTTAATTTAATGTCAACCTGGGAAGGTAAACTTAGAAGTGCTTATCTAAAATATATATATCTAGAAAGATTCCTAATTTGTCCAAGATCTTAAAGTCCCCTTACAAGAACATATTCATTAAGATCTCTTTCAATAACTAATCAAACTTAGATCTAACAATTGTTTGAGATCTATGATTCTCTTACAAGAACATTTTCTACAAGATCTCTTCCAACATTAGAACATCTAATAAGAAATTAAAAGCTGAAATGAAATAAACCTAGATCTAATAATTGTATGAGATCTTACGGTTCTCTTACAAGAACACTTTCAAATAAGATTATTCCAATATTAGAACATTTAACAAAACTTGAAAGCTGAAATCAAACAAAAGCATAAAATAAATTATACCTAAAATAAGTAAATAAGCATGCAAGTGAGGCCATGGGGGCCCTCCATAACTCCACAAGCACACCACTTCAATGGAGACTCAAATGTAGAAGAAAAATTGAAGTATGATCCTTTATTTCAAAATCTCCATTACAAACCAACTCTAAGATTACAAATGGAACTCTAAGATTACAAATGGAGATTCTCAGATTACAAATGGAGGAGATTGTACTCCTATTTATACAATGGGATGAGTAACAAACTCATAATGATCATCCATTAATCTCTCTTTAGTTCCATAAATCTCTCAGCCATCTAGACACATAACCCCCTTTGTCCTTGATTTTCTCCATGAGATCATGATCTTCTCCATGAGGCTTATCTTATCAAATCCCTTTGTCCTTGATTTTCTCCATGAGATCATGTTCTTCTCCATGAGGCTTATCTTATCAAATCCCTTTGTCCTTGACTTTCTCCATGAGATTGATCTTATCAAATTCGGATTTGATCATTCAAGGCAACATAAAGGTGTCTTGGAAGCTTCCTTGGAACCTACACATGTCACAAAAACAATCCACTTTCCATATATGAAGTAAAATATATTATTTTCTAATATTTATTCAAGAATTTCTCTTAAAAATCCTTAAAAATAAATAATATTTGGAAGATATAAATGAGACCCATTAATGGTGAACAATAGAGAAAATGAAGTGACATGGTGGTGAATAATGAGTGATATAATGGAAGCATAGGTGAAAAATGTATGGTAATGAGTGATATTTGTATGACATTTTGAAGTCCAAACAGAGCCTGAAACCCTGACCCTAATCCTCCTCAATGCGCAATTGTGTCTTCAGTATTAGCTCCATCGCCTCCCTTTTTTCCCATGGGAAAATCTGGGCAGATCATCCCCGAAGGGAATCTCTTAAAAGCCTATCGGCCAGACTAGTAGGGCCTAACCCCAAGGATGTTGAGGAGAATTGACCCCCTGACCTCCCGATCAGCGAGGTACTTAACAACGGGGACTCGACTAATTGAGCTAACCCTTGGGGCTATAGCAAATAACAATAATATTAAGCATATGATTGCATTTAAATTTAAGGATAAAGTTTGGTGTAATAAGAATTAAAAGATAAAAAAAAATTAAAATACTATAAAGAGATGATCAACCCTAAATAAGACATTGAACGATTCCAAAAATGATTTGGTCAAAATAATTTATCATATTTATGACAATAAAAAATTAAAGATGAAAAATATTTTTATTGTAATTTCCTAACTTCTATAAATTAAATCTCAATTTCTAAATATTTGTTATAATATTAATCTTCCTAACCTTTTCGTTTATAAAAATATAATAACTTAAAAATATTTCTTTTAAACATTTTAATATATAATTTTAAAAAGAAATAAAAAAAATCTATAAAATATATAATTTCAAAAAAAACAGTTTCATAGAGTTTAAATCAAATTTGATATTAATGAAAGGTTAACTACCTACCATTATCATCAAGAGAAAGATAAACAATAATCACATAAATTTATTTATTCAATTCAATTTAAATATATAATTATATAAATATATATATATATATATATATATGTTTACGCATGGGATAGCAAAAGATAGAACCTCCTTTTCAAGGATTGCTTTCTTAAGAATTCTATTAATAGCAAGCCCTTTATCATTGTGTCAATTCATCCAACCAATGTGTATATATAGAAAATAGAAAATTCGGCAAATGTTCCATTGTTGGGAAGATGTTCCTTTCAAGCTACTTGGTTTTTGTCTTCCATCATAAGATTTTCCCGCTTTGGTTAATTATAGAAAGGTTTCCAAAAGGGGGTTTTAAGGCAAGAACAACTTCATTTTTTATAATTTAATTCATTCAATCCATCTGCACCAAATCACCTATTTGGGTTATCCCAAATTTGCATGCATATTTTTGAGACCCACAGACAGTAGTAGATATTTAAAAATTAATATGAATCTATTTAAAGTAATAAAAATAGGATTTTATATATGCATATATGCATATACATCACTAAGGGTTTATGGGATAAATTAATACTTCAAAAGAAAAGTTAAGATGAAATCAATGATTGAATTTTAACTGGTGATGCCCCACTTTTTCCTCTTTCACCTTTGTAATTCAGAGCGAGAAGTGATGAAACTAAAACCTGTATCCATATGCAAATTTATAGCTGCCAATACATGTCTAACTTGTAATATTCCAAACAAGACCATACTTTCCAAGAGTTTATAAAACACTCATGGTCAAGTTTTACAGCAGAAATAATGCCCTTTGTTATCCAACTAAAGGTCAAAATATCACTTTGTTGCACTCATAAGTGATATTATACATCTCATCACTTTTACAAGTTTTTCACAACATGTGATTTACAATGGTGGGCATACTCAATTACTTAAAAGGGTTGCCCATCTCTTACCTAACTAGGTTAATGGGCTCTCTTCCTGTAGTTGGCTTCCTTGTTGAACTTCTTTACTAGTTAGTTCCTTCACAGGTGCTTTCATATGTTCCATGTCCTTCTTTGGACGTGGCTCTGGATGGAGCTTTGAACATGTGGATTTTTTTTTTTTCCACCCTTCTTACAATGGATGTAATGGTTTTTATTCTTCCACACTTTCTTGAAATTTTTTCTTGAATGGTTGTCTTTGGTGCGGCTTTGGCGAGGAAAGTTGTCCTTAGCTCTTCCTTTGGAATGCTCACTATCACTAGAAGGTGGTGATGTACTCTCAACATCTTTCACTGTCTCGGACTTGTCGCTTGAAGATTCTCCTGTCTCTTCCTTTCTGACAGCCCAATCCTACATATCGAGGTAATTCCACCACTTGGATGGGATTCACAATGCCTTGGCCATTAACTCCTATGTCGTATCCATCATATCTCATCTTATTCATTAGCCTCAAACCAATTCCTATAGTTTGCTTTTCAAATGCACCAAAATCATCATCATAATAAGTACATGAAACTAAAGAATCACTGATGATATTTACCTCAATTGTCGCTTATGAAGCAGGTGATGATGGATTTTCTAAGCCTTCACTGCACTTCAACTTTTCCAAGGCCTCCTCTATGTCTTGTAGTTGAAGTTGCAATCCTTGCTTCTCCTCTTTTGTTGCTTGTACGATTCTTCTCAATTTAGCATTCTCTGCTTAAATGTTTTGGTTGATCTCCTTGAGTTCTTGGAGCCATGTAACCTTTAGTGCTCTTCTCATATTTAGTGCAACATCTGGAATCACAATAGATGTAATCTTTGTCTCATCGCCTGAATCAAAAACCAAGTTAATTGGTCCAACACCTACAATCCCAGTAGTTATGACTTTCATTCCGTCATCTGAATCAGAATCCAAGTCATGTTTATTTGTAGCAACAATTTTTTTGCTTCCCTTTTCCGCCATTCCTCTTTGCTCCAATTCTCGATGCAATTTCCAACAATGTTCCTCATCATGACCTTTTTCGCAATGAGTGGAAGAGGTATTTGCTTCATTTTTCCTTGTTGTTGCAACCTTCTTTGCATGGTTGTCTTATTCATACTTTCATTGTAATGCCCCACTTAAATTTTATCCTACAAATTTTGTTAATGTTTACATTATTTGAAAACATTGAGAAATATTGGTCTAATATAAAATTCATGATTTCCATTATTCAAATTCCCCACTTACCTTCTCAAATTGAATCTTAGGTAGGATATGGTCTCCTTCCATTATTTCAAATAATATATGTATTCATCTCACATTCCTCAATGTACTCTCACATTTACTAGGGAGAAGACATGGTCTTCTCCATTTAATTACATCTCACATTCCTCAATGTACCCTCACATTTACTTGGGAGAAGACATGGTCCTCTCCAACTCATTACAAATATATATATTCATTTCACATCTCCCAAAGTACCCTCACATTTACTATGGTGAAGTCATGGTCCTCTCCATGTAATTACATCTCACATTCCTCAATGTACCTCACATTTACTTGGGAGAAGACATAGTCCTCTCCATTTAATTATCAATATATATATATTCATCTCACATTCCCAAGTGTACTTTCAAATTTACTTGGGAGAAGACATGGTCCTCTCCCATCAAATTCCCAATTTTATATTCATGTCACATTTCTAAATGTACTCCTAGATTTACTTGGGAGAAGAGAAGTCAACTATAAGGATGGATGAGAAATTAATGACATTAATGAGAGGTGGTTGAGATGGAGAAGGGAAGGAGGGTACAAAAAGGGAAAGGGTAAGGGAGAAAAGGGAGGTGGGATTTTTGCTTAGGATTGTGGGGCTGGTTGTGATTGTTTGGACTTATTGTGTTTTTGGAGATCTTAGGAACCTATGGAGGTTTCTTGGGTTGTTGAGAGGAGGGAAGTATTGTTATCTTAGTCTGGATCATTCATCTTGGACACACACACTACATCTGGTTGGGCTTGGGCTCGGAGGGCTAGGGAGCTGTGGAAGTTTCCTGGGCTAGGGATTATTTCCTAGTTGGATGGGAGGTAAATCCAGTTGGGTCCGTCAAGATGAGCGTTCAATAGGAGCAGTACGACAAAGGTATCTCCATCAGCCACCGGTACAGGTATTCCTCCATAGACTACTCTTGTACATTTATCAAACTGAAATATTTCACTTTAATTTATGTTGATTAGAATGAAATGATAAACTTTTATTTGTTTAAAAGTTGTGTAAGTAAGTAAGTTATCGTCTCGGATCGCATTCAATTTTAGAAGAAAGTAGATCTGTTAGTAGACCCTAGGGTAGGTCTCTTACACATGGTATCAGAGCTTTGGTTCAAAATTTGGACCCAAAGCCCACTAAACCCCAAATACCGATAGAAGGGCTTGAACATTCAACCTTGTGGCTATTAAGTTGTTGAGATTAACAGCCACACGCTCTAATGAACTGAGCTATTCCTGCAGTTCATTATTGTTTATGGCTCTGGCCATTGGCCAGGTGAACGAATTATTAATTAGCCATGGAGATGATGCCAAATGGTTCTTATGCATGGTAAAATATTGGGTCCCCTTCCCTTACTTGGGCTCTTCGCTCCATCACCCAGCTGCAACACTATCCCCATCAGTTCCACGGACTGTTTTGTTAAAATTATCACTTCTATCTACATCTATTATTAGTAATGACTGGGCCATAAGCTACCCAGGAACAGAGAACACACGCGCCCTTTCAAATTTCTTGCTCAAAGAATGTGGGATGTACCAGTCTTCCATCTCAACTATCCTCGAAAGAGTTCCATCAGTTGTCAGAATGAAACCCACCCAAACAGCCCAACAAGTCGTTCGCTTCTTGAGAGATTCAGGATTCACAGAACACCAAGTAAGGAAGGTTATTACTAGAAACCCAAATTTTCTTACTCTACACGTTGATCGGCAGTTGATACCCAAGATTGGGTTGATGAAAACATTGGGCTTCACTTCACAAGAGTTCGGAAATGCCATATCCCAACAACCCAGATTGCTTAACAGCAGTCTAGAGAATACTACGTTGCCCAACGTCTGATATCTTCAAAACCTGTTCAGCTCAGAGGCTGATGTCTACAAAGTTTTGAAATGGGCACCCGTGATTCTGGTTTATAGTAATAGGCCTGATGTTTTCGACAAGAGAATGAAGAATTGGAAAGTTTTGGCCTCCTGGAAGATGAGATCAAGCAACTTGTTAGGAGGAAGCCACTCACACTATTGATTCCCACGGATAAGGTGTAGAAGATCATGGACCTTTTCATTCATACTGTAGGGCTTCCTGCAAAGTTTATTTTGTCACATGCTAATCTCCTAAATTATAGTTTGGAAGGTAGAATCAAGCCTCAATACAAGGTGTTTAAATCTATAAGTGCAATGCAACATTCTAAGCATCTTCCTAGTTTCACTTTTGGGCTTATTTTAAACGAGCGAAGGTTCCTCAAAAAATATGTGGAGTGCAGTCCTCATGCCACAAAGCTACTAGAAATTTATAGTGGCACGTCTATGGATCTTGACATTATCAAATGACCTCGTCCTTTTCTCAAAACTAGAAATTCCAGGTTTCTGATTCGGTTAGGGTTGGATTGCGTTGCATTGCTCTTATTCAGTGTGAAAGTGATTCAAGTACATTAACCAAGGGGTTATTAGTATATTAGGATCCAATGTGATCACTCTAACTTACAAGTATTGAATATATATAGAATATCATCACGCTGGGTCACGACCCAGTTAGTCTTCTCAATTAGAATCTAGAAGCATAATTGAAGGATACATACTCAGTTGTTTTACAATTGTGGAGAAAGGACCTCTGCAGATGCATCAGGTAACACATTTTTGATAGATGTAGAAAGAAACTCTCATCACGTTAGAATCTGTTGCTTGCCAGTAATTTTGCAACTATTATACTTTGTTCTCTCCCTTTTGATTGTGACAAGGATAGATTTGAAATGTTTACATTGTTCAAGTTAAGGCTAACTTGTAAGATTTTTATATGATCAAATCCCGTAGGCAAATGTAATTACTTTTTAAATTCTTATATCCTTTACAGTGTTACACAATTGTTTGTTTCCTAACCAGCCATATCTTTACAAGTTAACAGGAATCAACACATTTTTAAATACAAGCTAAACATTGGATAGCAGCTATTTTCTATTGGTATGCTAAGTTGAATTTAACAAGACTCCTGTGCATACTTTCTCACTGTGCTTTGTCAAGTGTTTCTGTTTCTTTGTCTGGTAAAAAAATTTCAGGGCAATGATTTTTATTCCTGCTCCCAAAACCATTTCTAAAGTAGTAGGTGGGATCCGCTTCAACCATGCCTATTGCAAAATAATACCCTAGTCACCACTCCAAGATACTGTCTTGCAATAATTTCCGATGCATGATTGACTACAGCACAAATCGTTGGTGCCTTCCTTTGTCCCAACTCTCAATGTGGTTGGAGCCTCACTTAATGTTGCTCCTACAAGTATTCATAAGAAGTTTGTTCTCTTCTTCTTGCACCGTGCCTCCAAAATGGCCATTTCTTCTTGATGAAACCCTACCTCTAGGGTCACTGGCAAATTAGATGACTCTCCACATGGTAGAAAGACAGGAACCATTGGTATTTTTGTCTTATAGGATTTAAATTTGAAACTAATTATAAATGTGATTTTGTTGTTTTCTTTATATAACTTTTAGTTTTTAGTGCAACAGCTATAGTAAGCCAAACATCTGAGAGGATCTGTCACAAGTGCTCCCCCCCTTAGTATGTTTGCAAGAGGCATCCTAGGAACCCAATGTAGATTAGAATGGGTAGACTTAAATTTTAAAGGACTAGTTAGGGTAGTAGCAATCTTTCTCACAACTAGTTCAAATTTTTTACTTTTAGTCCCTTATTGCTTGGTTGGTCTTTAGGGTTTTTTTTTTGTTAAGATGTTGTGCAAGTTTAATATAAGATTTGCCTTTTTATATTATTTAAAGTTTCCCCTATCTAGCACTAGTTGGGTCTTTTCTCAAAGTACCTCATAACATCTTTTCTGCCAAGGCTTTTTTTTTAGTTGCCACATTTGACCTATTTGCATTTTTAAATTATGTACTTGTTTCAAACCATTCTTCTATAAACAAGGAAATTAACTTCAATTACTTAAACTCTTGTTTCCATAATCAATTGAAGTATTATGAAGATGATTTATCATTCTTTTTTTTGCTTATGTCACATCATTAAAACAATTTTGTTTCATTACAACTGTAGCAAACACAAGACTCAACAAGATAACCCATAGCCTTATATGTGAGATTGTTATTTTCAAAATATTGACAAAACAGTGAGGTTGGATTTACCTCTTCCAAAACCGATATTAATGCCTCTGCATCTTCTCCATTACAGCCTTTTCTTCTTCGACTATTTTCTCCTCTTCAACCATTTCCTTTGTAATTACTGAAATTTGGCCATTCTCTAAGTTGAGTGGTTTCACATTATCCTCTCTTTGGATATGCACTTCAATTATGGTACATGTTTGTTGCTTATCATACTAATGATTTCAAACCCCAGTACTGTTTACGTACACAAAAATTATGAACCGTCTAATAACTTGACATGAATGTTGAAATAGATAAAAGGAAACGTGAGAAAAAGATAAATTATGAATAGATTTCACAAAAGGAGAAATTAACCCAATTGAATGCAAAGTGATACTACCTTGCATGCTGCTTAAGGAACTACAAAAAAAATATATTAAATCTCATTAAACAATAAGGTTGGATTACCTCCTTTTTCCAAACAGAAATTAGTGACTCTTTTTCTCCTCCATTCATAGGCCTCGCCACCTTAACCTCCATTTCTTACTTCTGCTCAAAGTTCAATATCTTGAAGCACTAATAACACAGAGGATGTATTTCCATGAAAATTTGCAAATCCTTTAGAAAATATAGGATATGTAGATAAATTTGGAGAATGTTGGAGCCATGGAATATCTGAAGGGTTTAACCCTATTAATAATTGTCACTGTCTTAGGTCTATCTAGAAACCTATGTTTCAGGCTCAAATGACTATCATCAATAAATGTTTTATCTAGTAAAGATGAAGATTCCACTAATAAAGAACCACAATTATTAGCAGTTAACTATTAGAAGGAACTAATGGAACTCTAGAGAAGACATAAGCATTCCCTTAAAAAAAAAAAACAAACAAACAAACAAACAAACAAACAAACAAACAAAAAAACAAAAAACCTCTCAAACATCTTTAGATAAGAATAAATTCAATCCTGAAATACATTTTTTTAAGATAAAAAAAGGGAATCAATGGGAAAGCTGGCAGAGTTGGTATATTAGGAAGGGTTCAGGAGTTTGCAACCATTAAATAACTTGGATCTGATGTTTAGGAAGAATACTTTCCAGCATTGCTAGTCATTTATTATCACTAAGGATCTAGTAGCTATTTATGATTTTCTAGGTCTAAGGAGACTTGCATATCTGTTAATTGCTCATATGAACCGCCTGCAGAGATAATTTATTGATATGAAAACATCCCCTCAAGAAGTGATCTATTATGAATAAGTAATACAATAATCCCATTGCATCCTACAGAGAATCCAATATGCTTCTATTAATAATTAGTGATATTCATTTAGGCTATAGGTCCTTACATGGATATTTGGCAATTGGAGATATAGAGATAATCAGATTGCACATTTAGTTTCCAAGTCTTCTACCTATTCCACTAAATTCATGTCATTTCGTTTTGGTTTCATGCTTCTAAAACCAATCCTAGAGATTGACACAAAGAAAAATATCTTCACCTTTTCTTTTTTTTTGCAAAGACTGTTTCTTAGCTTGAATTGTTGCACTTTCTTGTCTGAACAGTTTATTTTCAAGGGCTTCTTGTTGGAAACCTATCATTCGAGAAGTAAAGTTTCATTTTGAGATTCAACCTGACCTTTCAATTATATTTTCATTTTGTACAAAAATAGCTCAACCTTTTAAAGAAAATACAAAGTTTTGACTGATAACAAAGGTAAAGTTGAACCGAGTGTAAATCTTAAATTAATGGGAAAGTTTGTAAGAAAATAATGTACTTGGAGTTTTCTCAATGGTTTGATTGCATTTTGTAATTTCATAGTTTTGAGAGGCAATTTTTCTTGTATGCAACCCGTAGCTTCTTGAGCCTTTAAATGATAAACCTCCAAAGAAGCACTACGATTTATTCAGATATACCTAATGCCAAATGTAAAATTAGACAAGTTGAACATTAAACTACTTTGTTATACATATTATAAATTAATCAGTTTCTTTGTTGACAAATTCAAAGAATGTAACTCCAGTAATCATTAAGAAGGTATGCGAGTTCAAATGCACTAGTCAGGACAAAGGCTATCAAATTGTGTTTTAAATTTTAAAATAAACTACTTTTCTCCTGCACATGGTTTCATTAAGGAGAACACTGGTAGAATAAAGTAGATTAAAGTGAATGATGCTAATAGATAGGTTAAATTTAATAAAATGTTTGAAGACATTTTGAGGCAATTTTCAAACTGCTCATTGAGAGTCTTAATATTGTGTAATACAGTTAGAAAAGTTGTAATTGCATGATTTATACTTTACACTTATATCGATGGTCTTGGATCTTCAAAAAAAATGGGTGGTTTTATTTTTACTTTAGTGGAATGGTTGAAAGAGTTTTTCTTTATTTTTTTATTTTTTTATTTTTTTTATTTTTTTGAAAAAAAAATCCTCAGCTAGATTGCATTTTCCTGGATGGTAAAGGTCTCCATCATAGTTCCTAAAATATTTTAAATTCTCCACAATTCTCTTTGAAGCCATTATTTTGATCTAGTTTGGAAAAATACTAACATTTTGGTTTATGAAACCATTATGATATTGTTTCTTACTCTCTAGTTCGAGATGTCTGATTTCAGTCTCCACCAATGGTATTGTTTCCGCAATATTACTTTACTTCCAGTGAATTTATTCCAAGATTTTGGCCACTTAAGACGCCTCTTAAGGTTGTTTAACAATTGATCTATAACCCTGAAATTGGCAGCAGAACAACAAATTCTTACTCTATATTTGTTAAACTCATTATAGAATCGCAGGCTGCATATATTACTGCTTTGTTGAATTTAGCATAGAATAGTAAGAAACTTCACTCCCATAATAGAATTTACAGCTGCATTTATTACTGCTTTGTTGATTTTGTACGATATAGTAAGAAACCTTACTTATCACAGGAGATTCTTGCCAAAAATTCAAAATCTGTGTGGTATCCAAGAAGTAATAAGATCTTGATGTTGAAATGAATCAATACTTTTTCTCAGAACACAGTATGCCATCATATTGTATAATGACCCATGTGAGACATTTGAGGACTGAAAGCTAGCAAGAGAAATCTTAGTACAACTTTCATTATGATGTCACACGCTCAGTCCTAAATTATTGTCTTCAATTAATTAGTTAGTAACATCAATACGTAGCTCAATATTTTCAGAGTTATGTCTCATACCAAGTCGCTACTTTTAAAGTAGTATTTGTTTTTGTTAACCAAAGCATGTTCTTTCCTAGGAAATCAACAAAATGTTAAACCGGAATAGAAAACATCTTGATGAACTGTACAATGGGATACCATGCCTATTTATGTCTAGGGAGATAACCTCTTCTATTCTCCCATCTCTTAAACCTATACTCTATAGGTTCTTCTTTTCTTTTTACCTTATCCGCGGACCTATTAGTGTAGACTTATATAGTTGGGAAATTTTGTTCCTTGTCATTTCCTACAGAAACAACTTTGTATGTAGGCATCTTGGTCCCATAAGCCAGTTCACCTAATGGATTGTTTGATCATATATCTATTCTATTCCATTGCATTTTGACTCCATCATTTATTATTTTCATATCCACAGGTATGGATACCTAGATATGAAATTAATGAACATTGCAATTCATAGATGTAACTATTTTGGATTTCATCTACATTCAAGTATCATATTTTGTTGTGTATTAATTGACTGATTTCATTCTCCACTATGTTACTTATTGAGCATGCATTTTAAGAGAGTGATAACCTCCATTGCATTCCAAATAAACCATGATTACTCTTTCATCATCTTTTCTGAGATATCCATATGGGTAATGTTCAAAAGCTATCCTTAATCAAAATCTTATTTCAAGCTTCTCAAGAACAACAGATCACTTCACATCGGTGCCAAAATCATGAAGCAAGGTATTCATAATGTATGCTTAGTGACACCCCTACAATTGCATTGGATTGAGTGTGAATTGGATGTGATCCTTAGCAGTGGTGCTTTGATTCCCTGCACAGATAGATGAAAAATATAACACAACTTTGTTTGGAAACTTTTAAAGCCCACAACATCATGGTGACATCCTAAAGAAAGGTTTTCTCCATTGTGCTTATACAAATTCTTCAATATCATCAACATAATGATACTAAAACTGCCTTGCACATGTTTAAAAATTTATTTTAACATGAAGACAAATCCATAGCCAAAATTCCTCTCCCTTTCGAGCCTTAAGACCAGGTATACTTATTGCGATATTATCACTATTATTGTGATAACATTACCTACACCCCATAGTGTCAATATTATTGCTTGTATTTATCACAATAATTTGAGGTTGTGCCAAATATAGAGCAATCTAGTCAGGTAAACATACATGGCTCGTAAACTGAACCTTTGCATGACTTTTCTAGTCTCATTGCATAGTCTATGAAGCATGGGAATTCAGATTAGGATGTGTTGAAATGTCCTATATGTCACGTTAATAATTATTCCATTCATTTAATTATTTCTCATTTGTCTAGTCATATTGTGAGCTACATTATATATCATGAAATTATTTTAGTACTAGTATAAATTTGAACCTTTTACATTTAGAGGACATTTCTCTCAATTTACAAAACAAAAAATTATGAAAATCATGCTGGAAACAGTTTTGAAGTTTTGTATCTTTCATTTTCAAGATTAACTAATTGGTTTGGGAGATGAAAAACTATCAAATTGGAAGAGTGGGACTTTTATATTCACTAAGGTTTCAAAGAAACTATATGCATGAAACTTATACTAGCACATTCTAGTGGAATTGATAGTGCACTAATCCATTGCTTGCCATTATTTTGGTTTTGGTACCGCCTTATAGCATATCTAGGTTCAAACGCTATTTTCCATGACAGACAGTTGAATCTGTTTCAAATCTAATTGATTCGAGGAGTTCCACAAGGATGTCACATGAGCGTTTATGATGCCCATTTTAACATAGATAACCACCTATGTTAAGGTTTTATTCTACAGTTCCATGTTGTTATTTATGAACATTATATACATTTGGTTGGACACGTGAAAATCAATTGATGGATTTGGTATTGATGATGGAAATGTTGGATGTATGACCAAATGTATGACTTACTTGGTTATAATTTATCTAGTGCATGACTTTTCAAAGTTATTGTTGCATCGTATAGGCTTATATACATATGATTTATCTAATCAATGACTTAGTGAAAGTATGATTTATCTAATGTAAGATTTATTTCCTCTATGAACAACAAAAATTGACACGTGGACATTGGGATTAATAAACATGATGTTTACGATCATGTATCTATATCTATTTTGTGGTTATATATATGCATGGATGAGAACTAAACTACAGATTGGAAAGAACCGTATGATAACCAAGACCTACTATTCCATTAGGGAAGGTCGAGACGACCAATGAGGAAAGGTACGATGTACATTATTCTATTACATTTGGTATCTACTTGATATGCACTCATATGACACGAGTAAAATGGAAATGACAAGTGGCAAGATGACCTGACTAGATTATTCGATGACAAGTCCAACCAGCTTTGTAGTGTGGTCCGTATTAGGGTATTGACCCTAGTTCTGCAGGAGGGGTGGAGGCATTTCCCACCATGTATCCTTCGAAACCTAGAATCATGGGAGGGCAGTGGGGGACATGCTCCCCTAGATGTGTGATGACATGCCAATTTCCTGTTGAGGAAGTTAGGTCAATGTATTCGACACTTCCACCATGTCGATTTTATCAGTGGTTAGTATGGTCGTTGCCACTGATAAAGCAGCAGAGGACGGATATGGTGGGAACGGAAGTAGGTTAGGATGGATAAGAGGATATAGATCAGGTGGAGAGTCTTGATGGCAAGTAATGCCATTGTTTGACTTATCAAATTTTATTGCTATAACTCTTTCTGGTTTGCTATGCAGTCAAACTCCTTGCATCTTTTCATTCTAACTTCAAGACGAAGTTTTCTGAAGGAGGGGTGTATGTAATGCTCCACTTAAATTTTATCCTGCAAATTTTGTTAATGTTTACATTATCTAAAAATATTGAGAAATATTGGTCTAATATAAAATTCATGATTTCCATTATTCAAATTCCCCACTCACCTTCTCAAATTAAATCTTAGGTAGGATATGGTCTCCTTCCATTATTTCAAATAATATGTATTCATCTCACATTTCCCAACGTACCCTCACATTTACTAGGGAGAAGACATGGTCTTCTCCATTTAATTAGATCTCACATTCCCCAATGTACCCTCAAATTTACTTGGGAGAAGACATGGTCCTCTCCAACTCATTATCAATATATATATTCATTTCACATCCCCCAATCTACCCTCACATTTACTAGGGTGAAGACATGGTCCTCTCCATGTAATTACATCTCACATTCCCCAATGTACCTCGCATTTACTTGGGAGAAGACATAGTCCTCTCCATTTAATTATCAATATATATATTCATCTTACATTCCCAAATGTACTTTCAAATTTACTTGGGAGAAGACATGGTCCTCTCCCATTAAATTCCTAATTTTATATTCATGTCACATTTCCAAATGTACTCCCAGCTTTACTTGGGAGAAGAGAAAAGTCAACTATAAGGATGGATGAGAAATTAATGACATTAATGAGAGGTGGTTGAGATGGAGAAGGGAAAGAGGGTATAAAAAGGGAAGGGGGAAGGGAGAAAAGGGAGGTGGAGATCTTGCTTAGGATTGTGGGGTTGGTTGTGATTGTTTGGACTTGTTGTGTTTTTGAATACCTTAGGAACCTATGGAGGTTTCTTGGGTTGTTGAGAGGAGGGGAGTATTGTTATCTTGGTCTAGATCATTCATCTTGGACACACACAATACATTTGGTTGGACTTGGGCTCGGGGGGCTAGGGAACCTGTGGAGGTTTCCTGGGCTAGGGATTATTTCTTAGTTGGCTGGGAGGTAAATCCAGTTGAGTTCATCAAGATGAACGTTCAGCAGGAGTAGCAGGACAAAGGTATCTCCATCAGCCACTGGTACATGTATTCCTCCATAGACTACTCTTGTACATTTATTAGAATGAAATATTCATTTTAATTTATGTTGATTAGAATGAAATGATAAAATTTTGTTTGTTTAAAAGTTGTGTAAGTAAGTAAGTAAGTCATCGCCTCAGATTGCATTCAATTTCAGAAGAAGGTAGATCTGTTAGTAGACCCTAGGGTAGGTCTCTTACATTTGTCTACTTTCAAGGTGAATGACTTTGACATTAGTTGCAGTAAGAGTAGTAGGTTCAAACAACAACATTGAATGTCCAAGGTAATTATGTAAAGAACCAATATATTTCATCAAAGTATCAGGTGAATCTAAAGGAATTCTCGATGTTAATGCTTGCTTCCGAGATTCCTTTATGAAACTTTGAACATATTGACCTTTTCCTTGTTTCAAATGTTGTCATTTTGTCATGGCTTTTTTTCGATATCCCAATGGATAAAATTGTCCTTTTAAAGAGAAAATAAATTCATACCAAGAAGAAAGGAGTTTAGCCATATCCTTGCTACCTTTCTAATTTTTTCTCTCCCACCATACGAGAGTGGTGTCTCCCAGTTGAGGAGATGCTAATAGGACGTTGGCCTCAACTCCTTTGATCCATTGTATCTAGTAATATACTTCAATCTATCTAATCCAATTGTTTAGCTCTTTTGCATTAGATTCTCCATTAAACATAGGAAAATCAAATTTTACATCCAACTTAGAAAAAAAAAAAAGTCTTTTTATAAGCATTTTTATGTTGTTGATTATAATTACAATAATGAGATGATGAAAAATAATAAAAATCACTTGAAGATGGAGATGGAGGTTCAGGAAGTTCCCTTTCATTTCCTTGATTTACCGAAGCATTTTCCTTTGCTTTCTCTTCCTTCTTCTTTTCCTTCTTTTCCAATTTCTTCTTATAATCTACAAACAATTTTTCTACCTTATTTTGCATGGTGTAGAAATATTTATGGAAAGTTTGCTTTTCCTCGTCAAGAAAACAATCATCTTTCATTTTCCTTATTCTTGTTGCACATCCAATCCCTAGGTCAAATGACTTAAGTTTTCCTTCTCCCTATTTGAATTTAGCCTTGGTTATCATGCACATTAGCAAGAAGACCACTATGATACCAAACTTGACCTAGTATACCTATGATACCAACATTATCCAAAATATTTTCTTTGGTTGATGTTGACAGAATTGCATGAAAGAGCATGTAAAAACCATGTATGCAAACACTTAAATAAGAAGCAACATAAAGGAGACCTAAAGACAATGCACCCAATGTTTGATAATTGGTCTCATCCGGTGTGGACTATGTCTCTGGGCTCTGCTTCAGTAGTGGGGAGGCCGCTTCATTCATATCATCAAAAGAAACAAAAAGTACATGGAAAAATACATCATTATACCTTCATTCATATGAGTGACTTGAAAATTGACTGCTCAAATGATAACAATCACAGCACCAGCAGGTCCATCTTGTCCTCTTAAGACTTTTGCCTGTAAACATGACCTACTTCTAAAAGGTTAATTATTGTCTCAAATTTCGTACCCAACAGTTAATGAAGAAGATGGGTTTATGCCATGACCCTAAAATATGTTTCTCATATGAAAAAACTGACTACACCATTGCAAACCTTGCAAAATTCTGATTAAATGAGTGTAAA